>OX103974.1:5518763-5596498 GCA_944470395.2 Schistosoma turkestanicum
GTTTGTTATTTACGGTTACGTATTGTGGCTACTGTTTCTCAAGATGTATTTTTCGTACGAGTCAATCTAACTGAATATAAGTATCTCCTTACATAAATTGGAGTCCATTTATACACAACCCTGAAATACCCTAGTAAACTCGAGAATGGGAGGATGAAACGAGAATATCCAGTGCTAAACAACCGGGTTGGGGGGTACGGAGAATTCACCTAGAGGAGTTGACAAACTTTAGTTCTAAACGATTAGAGCACATAGGCCTCAAGATCCTAATGTGTATGAAACTATTGTTGATTCCTCAACTAACTAACATATGATTACATCACCGGACATTATTACTCTACTACCTAGTGGCCTCATAAGAAAACTACTTGTTTCAATCTGACCAATCAGGAAGTTTAAATATCCACAAACGTTTGAAAGCAAAAAAAGGGACAAAAATAAAATCCATGCAAAATGTCAACAACTTACAGTTAGAAATTTTTTCAATCTATGCCGCATATTTCGTTTTGAAAATGATAATTCACGTATATAGATTTGTCAGTATTTATACTTCCAATATATTAATACCTAGATTAATGCAACAATAATAAAGGACACAGATAATGAGAGATTTGAATATACAAACACATACAGATATATATATATATATATATATATATATATATATATATTCACGTGAACTAACTAACTACTGGTTCTGCATTCTCACACAATAACCCGAATAGAGTAAGTACCAACTATCAGACAATAGATTCATGATCTATATGTATATATATACGGTATAAGTACTGTATTTAACCCAATTTTTATACTTTTAGGTCAATCTTGAATTCATTCAAAATATTCATTTTCACTACTAACTATTATTATTATTATTTTATAATCTTTTAGTAAATAAATCAATTGAAATAAGGTAATTTGTTTGTCATCATGCTTATATAGTTGTGGTGTGAGCTACTTATAAGTAGTATATGACGTGAGTGTCAACGTAATGTCTGGCAGCAGAAGATGGGGGAAGATCAAGAAAGGAAGATTTAGAAGAACACAAAATGGAATTTGTATGAAACGCATGAATAGTGACAATGGATTGATGTTTTGCAACAGGAACAGTCCAGTTCGATATGATGGACTGATACTTTGCAAATTCACGATTAACGATATGGTTTTCCAATTTTACTGAGTAACTCTGTAATTTCCGTTAAATACAATTCGGTTGCCTTCAGCTGTGTTCTCGTTCACTACATAGTAAGTAACACGTTGTCATTGTGAATAATCGTAGGGTTTCAAGTAAAAGAATCATAATATTGATTTTAACTTTGATCTCTATATTGTATAGGTGAACAAAGCTTTAAATGTTCAATATCTATTAGATGCATAGTTTTGATCATACATACATACTTACTTACTTACACCTGTTACGTCTAATGGAGCATAGGTTGTCGACTACTGAATTATTTTTCTGGTTAGGATTTTTATTAAAGCGAGTTAGATTTCTGCTGGATGGGGTCGCTAACTCCAATGTCGAACCCTCCCCACTTATCCGGACTTAGGACCAACAGTAACCTTAGATGAGCTCCGGGAGGAGTTAGTCATCCATAGGTAATAATTCATTACTAGGTTCTATGGAGTATTTGAACATCAGCAGTATGTAACCCCCATTCATAAAGATTCCAATTTGATTTAAAGTAGCTACATACATATGGATCATTGGAAAACAAGTAACCATGTTTGACCAAGCTTCAATGAGCATCAAATATTCATAAACATTGAATCGTGTTGTCTGGACTGTAATTACGTGATTACATATCACACTGTAATGAAAAATTTAACTGAAACTACTGATTATTATTAAGTAGTATAGTTGTCTTGACTAAAAGATTTAATACTCAACATTGGAAATCAGTAAACGAGGAATTGGACTATTGTTTCATCGTTTTATTTTATTATCTGAATGTGAGAAAGCGTTCCGTGTGTTTTAAATCAGAACATTACATTCCAGAGTAGGACAACGTATCAAATTAAACTTATGGAGTTAGAAACTTATTTTTGATGCTTACTAGTCTCAAAATACATGTTGAGTGAATGTTCATGATTTTGGATTAGAGTGAAAAACGGTGATTTACAAGAATCGGCATTTTGGCATGACAGAATGAGCCAAAACTAGAAAGTAAATTATTCGATATCAGGTAGAGATTTTTCTACTTAATCTTTTGATTTTTAATGCCTGAATTTGACAATTTACTGGACAGTCGGACAAATCAGCATCAACTGAGAACATTTTTAACTGACTTTACACAGAAAATAAAGAGTATTCTTTAAAGTCACCGTTTCTCTGTTGTCTTGAGATATTTCAACGGTCCATTTAAGCAGAGGGTATTGGTGAGGCATTCATGTATGTTGTTGATTCGTGGGTTTCAGCGGAAAGTACTTCTTATTATCATCTTGACTATTTCCCTCATGTCAAATCGCAGAATAGTAAGTTGAAATATTCCAGGTGTTAGTTCGATTCACCTGATTGGTCGATGACATTCAGAAGTCACATTTAGATATTAAGGCGTTTATACTTAAAGAATGAACAAAAACATACATGGAGGACATTTCTGAACACATAAAATTCATTTATTAAAATGCACTGGCACTTTAACCACATTATAGCAAATACTGTTTTATGAAACTCTTTCATTTTCTGATCTAAGATATACTACTTGTTTTTATTAAGTAGTTTAGGTAAATCAACCTAATTGTTAGCGTTCAATGAATATTTTATCATTTACTTTCAGTTCATGAACACTAACTATAAAATGAATGATGCTTAGAACTGATATTTCGTAACGAAATCCAATGAAGTTGTCTTAATCGACCTTGCCAATCACAGGAAAAGCAATATGAATTCGAATTTTTTGACTAAACTTATGAATTTAAAAAATCACTTGTTTGATCAATTTCTTTCCTATCTTCTTCACAGTAGTGACCATTCACTGCCTCGCCAGTGTCTGGTGTCTGAAAATATCATATTGTTGGGCACTTTTAACATTACTTACTTACTTACGCCTGTTACCCACAATGGAGCATAGGCCACCCACCAGTTTTCTCCAACCAACTCTGTCCTGGGCTTCCCTTCCTAGTTCTGTCCAATTTTTGTTCATTCTTCTCATATCTTTCTCTATTTCTCGGCGTAATGTGTTCCTTGGCCTTCCTCTTTTCCTTTTACCTTGAGAGTTCCATGTGAGGGCTTGTCTTGTGACGCAGTTAGGTGCCTTTCTACTGTTAATATTATTCTCGGTTTTCATCCAAGTATTTATTTACTTAAGACTAATTCACTTCGTTATCCAGCTTGTAAGACTCGTCTAATTCTATACATACAGAGGCTTCAGTAAAAACTCCAGTCACTATTTAAACAGGGGGTATTGTCATCAAATTAAACAGATTAACCATTATTTCAGGTTTTTCAAATTATTTTAAATTATACTACTTATTATTAATGAGTACTATAGATTGTAGTCCGGCTATTTCGAAAGCTCACATACATCAATCAACATCCAATAGTAGATTTACAATAATCATGATATAATTGTATGATAGTTACATTTCCAGATAGGAGGAATGTTTGTTCGTAATATTGATCTCTAACACATTGAAACCATCAAACATCATCATCATCAACCTGAAAGCCCTGACAGACGGCTGTTTCGTCCTGATGTGGGACTCATCAGCAGTGCGCTTCCATGACTCCTGCACCTCGCAGGATTCGAACCCAGGACATTCGGTCTTGCGAGTGAAAGACTAACCTGAATTTGAAATGTCCATTCTAATCAATAAACAAGGAAATGACAAATGTTTTCATGAATAAACGATTGTATAACTCGTTCGTACCAACGAACACATATGCCTCACAGATGGGTCTCACAAAGAATCACGATGAATAAAAATGACATGATATTGACATTTTGTTGGGGAGCTCTGGCATATCCTCTACAGAGGCCTAGGAACTCCAGGAAACGTTTCATCCAATCAGTTAGGAATAAAAACTTCACAGAAACATCTGGAAAATGCATAATCACTTGCCATGATTCTGATTGATGATTTGGCCATGCCGCTGATGTATTTAGAGTGGTTTTCAAATCTTCAAGAAGTCGAAGGTCATTGATAGCTTTATAAATACCCTCATTTTTCTATATATAAACTAAATTTGGAATAAGGCTTTCATCTCGTACTTCGCGCCTTTTCTCTAACGTTCAAATCACAGTATAGATTTAGTTTGAGGTTATTAGAAACGGTTAGGAATCAGATCTTGCGTTTATTTAGAGGACTTATCACATTTTCAGACATATCACGATTTTGATTGTACTAAAAATACTCTGCCATGTGTCCTCTTTACCACTTAAAGTTGGGTTAATTTATTTCGGTGATTTACCTATTTATTGACTCTGAAGAAATGACCTACATTTTATGATCTAAGAGTAATGAGAAAATTTCCTATTCTATTCTTACTACTTTAAATTTCTCTCTCCTTTATTAACAGTCATTCCTTTTCATATATGTAAACTTTTAATTGATTGACCAATGGTCATTCTGTCAGTCAGTTACAACGTAGAACTTCGTACGTAAGTACATCAATTCAAGTTGCTATACCACATTAGCACAGAGTTCAACCCGATCGGTTGTGGGCAGTAAATACCGGCAACGAAGGGGTGAGGCAGAGCGAAATCCCCCCAAATTTATCAACTTTAGACAATAACACCGCTAAATGCCGACCCAACGGACCAAGCGTTCGCGCGCAAAACCTAACGTTCAGGGGTTGAATCCTGCAAGTAGCAGGAGTCACGGATGTGCACTACTGATAAGTCCCATATTAGGACGGAACGGTCATCCAGTGCTTGAAGGTTTCTAATGGTGGTCAAATAATGTTTGATTTATGAGTTCAGTGATAAAAAACGATCTACATAACCCCAAAATGAATATTTAACTTTTATTAGTTTTCATGTAATCACTTTGATAAGTGTACATGTGTTTGACCGGCACAAATACTTCACTTATTTTCAGATCAACTACGTCTCCTCATTTGTCCAATCAAAATGTATGAAAAAAGGCTAGTTATTTTATATTGCTCTCCTAAAAAATGTGAAGAAATTCGTGAAAGTAAGGCGTGGCTTAGTTCTCTTTGAAACTGGATATATGTTATTCTAGATCAATGAAGAACCTCCTTTTGAAATGGTCAAATAACTGTAGGAATAACAGATTTGCACCACAAATGTTCTTGCTTGCCATGATATGAAACTTACATTATTAAATGTTACATAGACGTTACACTATTGTCTGTAATGACTCGTCCTAGTGTAACAGTCAAATAGTATGCTTCTTAGGACTTCTGAAAGATTTCATTTGAGTTTCACACAGAGTCATATATATATATATATATATATATATATATATATATATATACCACCAGTAGTAAAAGTTATATACAGTAATCACGCCTACATGACTGAATCGTGCAATTTTGAATGAGTTCTCCCGCGTTAACTGTTTTCGGCTTCCATTAAGTATTCAACAGGTAATGTAAGTCTTTTCAGTTATTGTACGTTTAACTTCAAGTATTATATGGTTAGGAATTAATGCCACTAAGTCGTGGTTTCCTAAATTTCGTTAGTTTTCTCGTGGTATTTAAAAATAACTAAGCTTATAGTGTAGTGAACGAGAACACAGGTGGGGTAAACGAATTGTGTTTCATCGGAAATTACACAGTTACTCAGTAAAATCTGAAAACCATATCGTAAATCGTTAATTTGCAAAATATCAGTTCATCATATCGAACTGGACTATTCCTGTTGCAAAACATCAATCCATTGTCACTATTCATGCGTTTCATACAAATTCCATTGTGTTCTAACTCTTCCTTTCTCTTGATCTTCCCCCATGTTCTGCTGCCAGACATTACGTTGACACTCACGTCATATACTACTTATAAGTAGCTCACACCACAATAGTATTTTTATTCAATTCTTCAATGTCATTTGTTATTAACAAATGATATTGAAAATAATAACGCATTCAAAGTTCAATTACTTATTTTTACCATAAATAATTTATTTAAAATCATATAATAAATACTATAAAGTAATTTACTGTCAAGATAAATGCCAATGCTCTATGTTCAATAATCAATCTATTGTTCAATTGATCAATGAATGTCACAGAGTACACGTGTCAGTCAGTTGCAACGTAGAACTACGTACGTATGTACATAAGTTCATGTTGCCATACCACATCAGCACACAGACGCAAATGTCAAATCAAATCCCATAGTGATAAAGTTAGTAGAGGTATTAATGGTAATGAAGAAGACTAGGATTTGAAGATATTATTCAGAAAGTATCATTGAGATAAGGTTAGAAAGACAAAGGTTGAGGTGCTGACGAATCCAGAAGATTAGGATTTGAGAGAACACAAAGAATGGATGCACTTGCGCCATTGCAAACGATTTTGAGCCATGTCATTCAAGGTCTCTAACCATTAGTGACTTTCATCTCGCGGATCCCAACTAGGTAGTCGACAACTACCAACATGACTCAGTCCACTTGTCAGTGACTTCATGGATTCGTGCCATGTTTTGGTCTGGCTGCCCGTAGCTTTCTTCCAATCTACTCCTACACCACAAAACATAGCTTGTCGTGGCAGTCGGTGGTTAGGCATTCGTAAAACATGTCCCAACCACCTCAACTGATGAAGTTTCACCACTTCATCGATTGATTTGCCATCGTTACCTAGCACTCGTTTCCTAACGACAGCATTGCTTACTCGGCTGTCCCACGATATACGAGCAATGCTTCTTAAACATCTATGATCGAATACTAGTAACCTACGAACATCTTCTACTCTTAACGGCCATGTTTCACAGCCATATAAGAGAACGGAACGAACTGCTGCACGCTGTACACTCGTCCTTTAGTCAGCGAACGGATATCACGCCTACGCCATAAATGACGCAAATTGGCAAAAGCCAATCCGGGCCTTCTGTATGCGCGCTGAGATTTCGTGTCAGTCACCAGGTTATCAGCACTGATGAGACTCCCTAGATAAGTGAAGTGATCAACACGCTCAACTAATTCACTCCCTCCTATCACTAACTAGTTCAGGTACCGATGCAACCCATTCTTGAAGCAACCACTTTGCATTTCGAGGGTAGTACACGTGAGATGATGAGATGTCAAATAATTAAAACAAAAATTTTTAATTATTAATGCTAGTTAGTAGTAAGTAATTTTATTGAAACCGTTGACAATAAATAATAAGACAAAAATAGAACAAAAAAAAGTATTTATTTTTATTTATTCATTCAATTAAAACATTATAATAAGAAGTAATTATTCTTTGTAATAATAGTAATAGTAATAATAATAATAATATAAATAGGTTTGTTTCTGATACATATACATAGATATATATTTCTTTTTTCAATTATATATAGATTAATTGAACAGTATGATTTCATCAATTTGTGCAATCTTTTTACATTTTGTCTGATTGAATTCAATGATCAATACCTGCGTGTGTGTGTGTGTGTGAGAGAGTAAGTGTACGAGTCTGTTTGCGACGTAGACAAAAAAACATGTTGTTCAACTTGAAGATGAATACGTTTCTTCTGTAATTTTGCTCTAACTACTACTACAGTATTGATCTTTGATAATCACCGATAACAGAATATTCTGTTTTATACATATTTGGAGTAGCATGAACTATGGCAATGCCTGGATCTTGGTGAGAAATAAGAAAGAGAAGAAGGAATATTAATATTAGTAATAGTATTAGTGGTATTGGTAGTAGTGTGGTGCGAGCTACTTATAAGTATTATATGACGTGAGTGTCGATCGATTGTACTAAACGTATAAACAATGATTAAACAGCTGAAAACGCATATAAACACAGAACAGACAGTATTACCAAAGTGTTAGGATATTCATCCAATATCCTAAGAGAATTATTGGTCAAATCCTATTGGTCGATTTCTATTGGTCAAAATTATGGTCGTTTTAACTGTCAAAGTCAAATACTTCAATGTTGCGCCTCTTACTGTCAATGTCATTCCAAATGTGACTTCCTATTGGTCGTCTTAACTGTCAATGCCACAGAAAGAATTCGATGCTGTTTCCTATTCGACCAAAATGTATAAATACGCATTATCTGTAACATTTTATGACTACGACCAGGGCTCGGTCCCGGATCCTGATTCTCTCCTGGATTCGGATCTCGTACTTTCTGGATGTTTGTAGAATACACGTTCTACTTCATATCATGTCTTCTTATTTTAACTAAATATGGGGGTTGGGATGATCGAATTTGATTAGCATGTCGTGTCGCCGGATCCTAGATCCTCGCTCTCGTTTTCCGACTAGGTAAACTCGTAATAGTTCAAGTATAATATCAAGTTGACGTGTTTACGTGCAGGTGTTACACAAAGTCAGTATAGATAGATAGATCTTGTCAAAATTCAATTCAGCTCAGAGTGATGGCAGCCATTTTTTTCTTCAAACAATGATTTCTCATTGGTCACATTTTGTCTTCGCTCATGCATCAGCAGCAACAGCTGATGAAAACTATCTCAGACTGAGATGAAAAGCACATGCCAATGTTCAGTGTTGATTAGTATTCAGTAATATTAATAATAATAATAATAATAATAATAATAATAATAATAATGTCAGAACAAATCGATATTCCATAGAAATCTCGCCATACCTGGTAAAGTGAATGGTGTGTCTACTGGACACTGTTTGTCCATTTTGTTGAATATATTATTTGGATGTTTAAATTCTGACTGGTATATGCTTTCAAGACCACTTTAGAAAAACAAAATTATATAAACAGTAAGATAAATATTTCTTATTAATATATTTATTAAAATAACAAGGTATTACTTACTTACTTACTTACTAACTTACGCCTGTTACCACACCCAATGGAGCATAGGCCGCTGACCAATATTCTCCAACCTATTCTGTCCTAAGCCTTCCTTAGCGGTTTTCTGTCCGATGGCTATTCATTCTACTCATGTCTGTCTCCATTTCTCGGCGTAATGTGTTCCTTTACCTTGCCCCTTTTCTTTTGAAAAGTGGACTGAGTCATGTCGGTAGGTGTCAACTACCTGATTGGGGTCCGCGAGATGTTCGTAATCGATGGTTAGAGACATTGAATGACATGGCTCAAAACCGTTTGCAATGGCGCAGGTGCATTAATTCATTGTGTTCTCTCAAATCCTAAATTCTTCGTCACTTTATAAGTCTATTTCACTAGATTCTACTTCTTGAATAATATCTTCTAATCCTAACCTCTCCAACTACTGCTCATACCTTTACTACTATTACATTTGAATTGACAATTACATCTCTGTGCTAATGTGGTATGGCAACATGAAGTGATGTACATACGTACATAGTTCTACGTTGCTATTGATTGATTGATTGACTGATAAGCAAAAGTCTCACCTATGCCATCGAAAGAAATACAAAAAGTACCTACAGTGTGTCAGATTTAAAGGATCACTAGAGTCCCATACCAGGACGAAACGGCCGTCCAGTGCTTCCAGATTTCGAATGGTGGTCTAACAGTGATTGATTGATGATTTCAAATGTGTAAAAACATAAACCTCCAAAACTCTGCCCGAAAAGATCATTAGAGAGTTTTACAAATTACATTGAGTAATACCATGTGTTAAACACTCATCAATGTTGGAGGTGAAGAAAATTAAGACTAGTTTTGCATTCTATCTGGGCGAATTCTAAGGAACAAATCTGGTCATTCTGATGGGAGAGCCATTTTCGTGATGACTGGTAGTGAGTACAAACTCGTAAAGAGGCGACGTGGACCGAGAGAACGAAAGAAGAATGATGAGATATCGGTATATCTGTTTGCTTTCAATCACATAATAATGAATAGCGGTGGAATAATTGGGCAGCAGAGAGCAATATTAGTTAGTTCATCTCATTGGAAATTTTGTAATTATCTATACTTCATTTAAAAATAAACGAAACAGTTTGTGGTGTGAATCAAACAAACTAGAATAACTGGCAGTTGATTAGATGAAATTGGTTGAAACATACCAAACTGAAGGCAGAATATAATAGCTAGTAAATTGTATTGCCACTAAAATATAAAATTTTTCTGACCAAACTTATCTGGGGAGTCTCATCAGCGGTGATAGCCTGGTGACTGACGAAACCTCAGCGCGGATATAGAAAGCTCGGTCGGCTTTTGCCAATTCATACCGTTTATAGCGAGATATCCGTTCGCTAACCAGAGGACGGGTGTACTGCACACCAGTTCGCTCCGTTGTCCTATATGGATGCGAAACATGGCCGTTAGGAGTTGAAGATGTTCGTAGGTTATTAGTGTTCGATTAGAGATGGCTTCAAAGCACTGCTCGTATATCCTGGGACAACCGAGGAAGCAATGCTGTCGTTAGGAAACGAGTACTAGGTAACGATGGCAGATCAATAGATGAAGTGGTGAAACTTGATCAGTTGAGGTGGTTGGGACATGTGTTACGTATGTCTAACCACCGAATGCCTCGACGAGCTATGTTTTGTGGTGTAGGAGTAGGTTGGACAAAAGCCAGAGGCGGCCAGACCAAAACATGGTAGAAATCTATGAAGTCAATGACAAGTGGACTGAGTCATGTTAGTAGATGTAGGCTACCTGGTCGGGTTCCGTGAGACGAAAGTCACCAATGGTTAGAGACCTTGAACCATATGGCTCAAAATCGTTTGCAATGGCGCAAGTGCATCCATTCTTTGAGCTCTGTCAAATCCTAATCTTCTGGATTCGTCAGCACCTCTACCATTGTCTTTGTCTTTCTAACCTTATCTCACTGAATTATACTTCTTGAATTAGATTAAATTGGTTGAAAAATACCAAACTGAAGTCAGAATATAATAGCTAGTAAGTAGTTTTGCTAATAAAATATAAAATTTTTCTAACCAAATTTTCAAACAGTAATAAAACTTACGTATATGGTACATGACGAGTTATTGGTCGTACTCGAGTGCTCTCTGTGGGATACTTGAACTTCAGCGTGTCAATCATAGGCAGTTTTTGGATTTTCATGCCTTCTTTTGGTATTGATCTAGTTGTAAATAGATAACAACAGGTGTAAAGATCTGAATTATGAATTATGTGGAGATTTATGATTTGTTTCCGACCAGAAATCTTGTTTTTCTGCATGAAGCTGTGGTTTGTTTTTACGTGTATAAAAATGTATCAGCACTGTTATTTTAAAATAAAAGTTCCTTTATTAAACAACCGATCGATATTATAGACTGATTTTCAGCTTCATTGAATAAAAAATGTATTGGTTATTATGGTTTTAAATGTTGAGAAAATCTAGTCGAGTTTGAACGAATCCATTGTTGACCTGGTTAACTGACTGATGAGTATTGAATCCGGCCTCACTAAGGACTTTAAGTTGACTTTAATTACTAATATGACTTATGGTTAGCTATTCATTTGTTGATATAACATGAGTTTTTTGGTTAAATTTTGCAGAATATGTATGTAACTGGAAGATCATTGATAAGGCTTGCCATGTTCGTACATCAAAAGCTCCAACATGTAGTCTAAAACCGGGTTTCAGGAGACCAGGAATAACGTTTCAGTAACTCAGATGGCTGTGAAACATGGCCAGTAAGAGTAGAAGACAATCGTAGGTTGTCAGTAATCGATTAGAGATGTCTTCAAAGCATTGCTCAAATATCCTGGGACAACCGAGAAAGCAATGCCTTAGTTAGGAAACGAGTACTAGGTGGGAGTGGCAGAGTAATAGATAAAGTGTTGGAACTTCATCAGTTGAGGTGGTTGGGACATGTGTTACGGATGCCCAACCACCAACTGCCTCGACGAGCTATGTTTTGTGGTGTAGGAGTAGATTGGAAAAAAGCTAGGGGCGGCCAAACCAAAATATGGCACAAACCCATGAAGTCACTGACAACTGGAGCGAGTTATGTTAATAGATGTAGGCTACCTGGTTAGGTTCTGTGAGACAAAAGTCATCGATGGTTAGAGACCTTGAACAACATAGCTCAAAATCATTTGCAATAGTGCAGGTGTATCCACTCTTTGTGTTCTCTCAAATTCTAATCTTCAGAATCCCTCATCATCTCTATCTTTCTCTTTCTAAAGTTATCTCACTGAAATACACTTCTTGAATAATATCTTCGATTCCTAACATCCTTCATTGCCGGTATTTCTTCTACTATCTCTACCACTATAGGATTTGAACTGACAGTGACGTCTCTGTGCTAATGAGGCATGGCAATCGTCAGTTTGTACGTACCTACGAAGTTTTATGTTGTATTTGACTGACTGAAGGCTATCCATGATGAATATTAATTACTATACACTTACTCATCTTTGTACATCAAAAGTTAATATTGTTATACTAAATGACTAAATCGGCCGATGATCTTGACATATTCATTAACTATACTTAAAAATTCACATATTTTTTTTTAACAGATATAATTTCGAATTCTTTTCAACATCTTTTGCTTATGATGTAGACATAAATAAAGCATATAAAATGCAGATATTGATTCTCATTCATCTATGTATGTATTCAACTTATCGTTGGGCTTTGATATATTGTTTAGTTTTCAAAGCCTCCTATAGAATGCATTGTATCAATTCTTTTAACCGTAAATATCTTATAGTTTTGTGAGCTACAAACCAAGTATGACTCCTTTGCTAAAATTCGAGAAAATCTTTACATATAAAATACCATATTTATGTGGGTTTGCCACACTGATGGAAGTCTAGTTTGCTTTAGACTTACTAAAGCCACATTCACAGTTTACGTTTTGTGTCCTTTGAGGAGGTAGAGCTACCTCCGTAGTTTGACGCTAAGTGCATTAAGAAATAAACAACCTAGTTAGCATCTGGATTTCCACCAGATTCATCTACAGTGACGCTTTTTCCCCCACAAATATTCACCCTAGGGTATCTCCTAATTTAATGAGATATTAATTTCATAGAATTGAGGAATATTTTTCTTTCACCACACTGAGTTTATCTTTTTAAATGTAATATACGTTTTTTTGTAGTTTAGTATGAGGTCCCGTTTGATGTTGGAAAACATTGAACCAGTTTATTTCTGAGGGCCTCAAATTCGGCAGAGACAAATCAATACAAATTTAAGTACCTTACAACAACTAAGAAATAAAACGAAAATCTACGGCTAAAGTCCTCTTGAAACAAACATTTTGGCATTGTTGTTGAAAACATAAAATAAGGAAGCAGTAAATTATTTTCAATAAAAAATTGATAACTAAACAAATTAAACAATATATGACTGACGTACTTTGGATCTAAGCTAAACACTTTTGACTCTTTTATTTCTTCAGGCTTCCAAATCCTATGATCTTTCATATAGGTTGTAAGATATGGATCCAAATGTCTTAATATTTCCTTGTCTTTAGGATATAATGGTCTGCCTGATAAACAAGCGCTCTTAGTAGATGCAATGATGTTCTAGGTTTCTAAAGTTATCATAGGAGTGGTTTACCTTGGATGGCCCATCCTTGTGATGATTTTCAAGTTCGAAAGGTTGTATTGATAACGGACGCCATAGTTCACTAGGTCCATCAATATTACAGAATGATTCCTTCGTCTCAGTGGTCTGATAGCTTGGGCTTAAAGGTCTTCTGTAGCCTCCAGAAAGAAACCGTGAACGAAAATCATTTATGTAGTGAACATTCCAGTGATGAGGTGGTAGGGGATATTGTGAGCATTTCATATAATCGTTCGGGAGTTTCAGATCATGCACAAGCTTGTACGATGTTTGGTAGTGATCTTCGGGCTTAACTGCATGTTCAGACTCTAAACCAGGTCTATGTGCTTTATTAATTTTGTTCTACATTAAGAGGTAAAAATAGATAATATATAATTCCGTATGTCCAAAATTATAATTATACCATTGTGTCAGAATCAGGAAAATAAAATCCCTTTCTCCAATGATGTCCAACTCCATAGGATGTTTTGAATAGGTCATTATTGTTCAAACCACTCGGGAGATTTGGTAAATCACATAAATTAGACATTTTGTGGGTGATTTAGCTGTTAACGTCCAGCTAGGAGGTATCGTGTGCACCAGGAGTGTACGCAGTGTGGAGTATATGGGAGAGAACTAGAAAATTGACGAAAAAAGTGGTAAGACGACGATCTGAGAAAGCTAACAAAACAAACTTACATTCAGAAAGGACAGTAATAAACAATAATCAGTAATCAAGAAAGCTTCAGATTCAGACAATCTGGTAAGCAGAACTAGAGTTAGGAGACTTCAAACTACTGCGATACTCAGTTGTTATAACAACTGCTCTATTCAATATCCAATATCTTTTTCACGAGATAGTGTAAACCAATTGATTTTTTTGCTCTCGATTCTTGTTCTTTCGGTACGGTTCCAAGTGTTCGGTAATGTCCAATGGATGGAGGTCTAGCCACTCGACTGTCTAATTCTAGTCAGTTGGCAGTTGGTTGTGAGTTTGTATGTCTCGGGATTTGAATGAAAACGTTTGTTTCAGGGTAGTAGGGTTTCTGGATACCAGCAGCTATCACTTTACCAGACCGGAGATCAGTTAGTTGCAATTCAGAGAATAATATGGAGAAAACTCCTATCTTCTCTTTTGAAGATTGAAGAGAGTGTAGCTTGTTTCCATTCAGCTGGGAGTTGGTGTGACTCCAGTGGATGCCTGGACAGGTCACAAATCTGTAAACAGAGGGTTTCTACAAGTTGTTATAAGACTATAGGAAGAATATTGTCACACCCTGGCGGCCTTCCTGGATTTCCTTTGTACTAAGTCCGGAGTAAAACGGATATTCCCTAAACCGTCAGGCGGCACTGGGTTTTGAGTAGTACTCTGAACACATAAATGCCTGGTTTAAATGATCGGTGAAGTTTGTGTTGAAGATCTCAGCCATCTCTAGGTTTGTGTGAACTTCGCTAAATGGACCTATGAGGGAAAACAAACCCCGATTCGTAGGTTTTCTTGTTGTCATGAAACTAAACAGATGCCTAGGGTTTGCCTGGATATGGACTGTTAACTTCACCTGAAAGCGTTTCCTATCACTTTGAACTTCGGTATTGGATCTGTTTCTCGGTGCCAAGTAAGAACTACGATCGGAGGCCTTCGACTTGTGCCAGGCTCTCTTCGCCTATAGCAAGCTTTCAGTGCCGCGCCCAACATATGTCATTCTATTTCTGGGTGCATGCTGTGACTGAGGTTCAGCATTCCGGATGATGTCTCTGACTTTTTGCCTATGATCAGTTATTATCAGCCTCCACCATTATCGTGGCCATGAGGCATGTAGAAGAATCTCTCATGTGCGGAATTCGCTCCAGGGTAGCAGAGATAGGTCTCGTGTCCGTCCTGTGTGTTTTTTTGTGACCATATGGAACAAGACTCTGCCATTGTTATTAGATCCTATTAGTGTATGGACGCAAACATCTTCGACCAGAAGTTGATCATATTTTATTAAACAATCCAGGTTTGAGGATTTTCCCTCCACATTCCGTCTAGGGGCACTGAATACAAACTCACTGAGCTCAGAGCTCCTAATAGCTGTGCCAAGTCATCTTTGGAATCTGCCAGTGGGAGTTGTACACTTTGTTGGGATTTAGAGATGGGGTGTGAAGAGGATGTTGTCGGCGAATTGTGCAGAGTCTAGCGTTATCCTCATCGGAGATGGTTTCCACTTCACATTAACCCACTGATACGTATTTTTAACAGATACGGAGGGTCTAACAACAGCCGCCAGTTTTATCGGCGTGTCGGTTTGGGTTTTAGCTGATTTTTGAAGTCTGTTTCGGTGCCAGGCGATTTAGATTTATTCGTTGGAACTTTTGAGCTGATTTTGGATGGAGCCTGTGGCTTCGACAATGCCTCAGTTACTCTGCATGGTGTACAGATATATCAGAACCGCGGTCAGGGATAACTCAGTATGATCCCATAGTGCTCCCTAATTACTGTAGTGTCTCAGTGACAATGGACCCATGTACAACAGAAATTGCACTCAATATCCTATATATATATATATATATATATATATATATATATATATATATATATATATATATATATATATATATATATATATATATATATATATTTATAGGATATATACCCTATGGCTATCTTTCTCACGAGCAAGTATAAACCAAATAATTTATTTTAGCACAAATCTTGTTATTTCGTTACGGTTCCAGGTTTTTGGTAATGTCCTGTGGTTGTAGTCTATTCAATCGAATTCCACTTATTCTATCCACTTGGTAGTTATTTGTGAGTCTGGATGCCCAGGCATTTGAATGAGTATGGTTGTCGCAAGACAGTAGTGTAAGTTTTAGAGTGCATTTTGAATTTGGGAAAAACAGTTCTAGAAGTTTGGATACCCACCTTGCCCGGATATCCCAAAAAGAAAGCAATTTATCTGGGTAAGAAACGGTTCTATTATTATTCGAAAGGTACGTAGACAATGTTACAATGTTTTTCGTCAAAATCAACACAATGTGTTTCCAATTCTGAAAGAATGCTTCTGTACAGGTCCGAAATTGCATCCCTCCAGTCCAGCCTCACGTTTACCCGACAGGGTATCAATTCCGATATGGCTGAGTCCATAATTAAGTATCAATTTAAACAGCATAATACAGTTCAGTAGAAGACATAGAAACTCCAATAAAGGTACAAAAATAGAAACTATAACAAAATACGAATATTAACATCACAAAAGGGGATTAAACAGAGTACCAAAATACTGAACAGAAAGAGTCAGTCAGAACATATTACAAATATATGCATGGAGGGATTTTCCAAAACAAAGCTTTCAAAATGGATTCCACAAGTATGGTTTCTATATACCAGCGGGCTGGAAATCAGTTGCTTGCAATGTGGAGAAAATTCTAATGCTAGTAAGTGTATTTCAGAACTAAGTAAATGAATGATAAATAAGTTAATAATCCAAAATTCTGTCCTAAACAATGTATCTCATGCACACCATACACCGGAAAATAGGAGAACTTGGGTTAAACAAGGCAGTGGGTGCTTTGTATGGACGAAAGAGAGAGACTGAGGAAGTGGGAAGTCCGACCGTAGTTCCTACTGAGCATTGCGAAGCAGATGCAATGTAGAAGTTCGAAGGACAGGATACACTTCCTGTCTGTTGCAGACCAGTTGCTTGACTACCAACACTATCAAACGTAATGGAAGTGCTGGTAAACGAACACATAACGGAGTACATCGATAAGAATAAAATACTCCATGAAGCTGAAAACGGGTTTCGGAAAGACAGATCGTGCGCATCCAATCTTCTCATAGCATGGAACAGTTGGACATCGTACCGAGAGCGAAAAATACCCGTTCACATAATATTTATTGATTTTTAATAAGCATAGGACCATCTTAAGTCCACTTCTCCTCATGATATTTATTAACAACCTGTTAGGCTCAGCTAGCTCACCGGCAGTGATCTGCGCAGACGATGCGAAGGTCCGCTAGAAGCGAATAGTATTCGAGAGAACGTCAAAAGGACTTAACATCTATTGAGGAACAGTCAGTGAAAAACGGTTTTAAACAAAACCAACCGGAATGCCATGTCATGATCATTTTGCCCCACAAGACGCAAACGATTTACACCCTCAGTGGAAGTCCGCTCCCCCAATGTCTCCTCAGAATGTGATCTCGGTTTAATAACCACACCAGCTTGAAATATATAGGTGAGTCAGTCAAGGCTGACTCAACTCATCGACAGAGTATTGCCATCACACTGGAATCATTCTTAACGCTGTCTAAGACATATGCTTGCCCACACCTTAAGGACCGCATCGCAAGCCCTCCCCTGAAAATAGATATAAATCTCTCGGATTGAGTGCGGAGCCGAACAACGATATGGGCGATAGGGTTGAGGAATGAAACTTACGATGATGTACTCCAGCACTTGGGATTATCCTCCCTAAGTTACGGGAGAATCAGGGGTGATTTGATAATGGTGTACAACATATTAATCACACCAAATCATTCCAACGTGAGCATCCTGCAGGAAAATAAAAACCACGCCACTCTAGGTAATCATCGAAAAATTGCTCATCAGATAGCAAACACTCAGGTTCGTGCACACTTTTTCTCATTAAGAGTCGTTGCAACTTACAATGCTCTTTGAGCCAAGGCGACCACAGCCCCCCAGTGGGCAGCTTTGAGAAGAGACTTGATAAACACGTACTCACATACGGATTATCATCTCCCTCGTGGAGTGGCTGTGCCTGGAGCATTTCTTGAGACCTACCAGTTATTATTATTGATATCTCGCGAGATCAGGACTGAATCCTAACTAACAACTTATTCATTCTCTCCTGCTAATGGAGCATGGGCTGCAGACCAGTGGATTTTTTTCCTGGTGGTGTTTTGTTATTGAGTTAGATTTAAATGGTCTAGTATCGTGAACACCATGCTCAACTCTCCTCCTTTAACCGGATTTGGGACCAGTTGTAACTTTAGAAGGGCTGGGGTTTAATGCAGGTGTAACAGGCTTGCTCCTTCCTTGAAAGTTTATAACAAATGTTAGTTCTGGTCGCGGTTACCTTTGTCTCCTGTCTGATCGGTCTTTTGTAGGGAGAAATAGATGTACTAGCGTGAAGTGGTGGGTTTGTATGAGGTGGGGCCTTTGGCTCCTCTGCTGTTAACTTTTTTTGGCAATGGTTCTGCACTGTGGGAAAACATACCAGAGCCACTGACAGGGTTTACTTAGCGTGAACCCATACTCTACGCAAGCCACATTCAAATTCCGAACCTCCAGTATTAACTGGCAACTAGCAGGCAATATAATTATCCTCATATTGATTCAGAACAATAGGCTGTGTCATACGAATACTGGAACGCCCTTTTAAGGTATTTATTTCTCGTCTCCTGATCATACTAGCAGTATGAATCTGGCTTCTTTGTTGAAGATCGGATGTAGGTGTTTGGGTAGGGTGATATGAGTCATACACAGTACTCTGAGGTTCACTACCTAGCTACGTTTTGAGTTGTTACACAGTTTTGTTGATGGGCACCAGGATTTTTGGTTCACTAGTAGTTCCGTAATCCATACTTCTACTAGTTTTTCTAGTTATTATAGTATAAGGATTTGTAGCCATGCTGTTACTGAACATGTTACTTAATAGATTTAAGAACGGACAATGAGATAGTTTGAAGGGGAAAAATACGAGATATGAGTTTTGAGATAGGAAATATAAGAGCATTAAGATTGAGTGAATATATATTTTAAATAACTACAAATTTACCTTTGACCATCCGAGTAAGCAATTTGACGATTATCCAGTAACTTTTCCACCCGTTCTATTCCTTCAGATAAATGGATGTGCGTATGCTGTGGTCTCAATTTGGTTTGATTGAGTTCTCTCGACCTTTTACTTCGGTCGTCTACTAATGGATGGAGACAATTCATATTCTCAGGAATCTTTAAACGTCCTAATCTGATATCGAAAAATGGATTGTTTCATGGTAATGATGAGAGATCAGCTAAGACATGTCAGTCACCACTACAGATTTGATATCATTCTGAAACAGCAACAAACAAGAACAAATAAGTCAACTGGTTTATACAAGCTTGTCACATATATATTAGGTAACACATTGAAACTGCGGTCAGACTGCAAATTTATAGCGGTAAAACGACAGAGGCGCTACAGCTGACTTAGCACACTATCGAAAAATGAAAAGTGGTACTCAGCAACTTCCCGAAAATGACATGGGTCCCGTAGCGGCTTCAGATAAGCTTATAGATGGATCTCTCACCGAAAGCTCGAAGGATGCGGATGAGTTGGCATTGGAAGATATTCGTGATCAGATCCGATATATTGAAAAAGCTGTTATGACCAAAGAGGTTTATTATATGACACGAGTTGTACGTGGTCTATCAGGCATTCGTCGCCGACTTAATTGTAATGTTTTGAGAGGCCTAATGCAGGGTTACTTCCCGAATCCTTCTCCACAGAAAACGTATTTTTTAGAGTTTCTACCAGAGGTATGGTCTCAGTTTTGCTGGTAATTTTCAGGCTATGGATACTGACTGTCCGTTGTCGTCGTTCCGTCCTCGTGCTGGAAAGCTGAACACTCCATTGATACCTGAGGTGGAAGTATATTTGCATCTCCTCCTGGTAATGTACCTGATTGATGAAAACCACTTAGAAGAGGTAAGTTTACTTAAATTAGTCTTCATGGTTTGTTATTTTGTTTACTACACTTTTTAAGGCTAATCTGCTTAAGCCCCGAAAATATTTAATCCTCACCAGTTTTATAAACTTGTTATGGACACCCGAACTCATGTTTGTTCATGCAGTTACAATAAATCATGCACGTTAACTTGAAGCTTCTCACGTGACTTATAGATAGAAACCTTTTCAAACACCACACTGGGTCATTTTGTGTTATCCATGTAAGTGGGTTATCCTCGTTACTCGAAATGGCAGTAAACTCATCAGGATTGAAAAAATAAGACATTTTAATGCGTCACTGGGTTTTTAAATAACTCTGGTATGTTTCGGTACCTTTATTCTGTGGTTACGAGCGTACCTTTATTATTCAAAATGTAGTTTGGACACGCTAATATTAGTTTAAGAAGGCAAAAAATGTATACGTCAAATAAAAATGTTTAGAGGTGGGGAAAGAACAGTAAACATGACAAAGAAATCAATGGAAGTTAGTATATAAGAGTGAAATAATAGTGGAAGAAACAGTTCGATTCAGGAAAATAAAACCGTAAAGAATTTTAGTTGAATTAGTTGCTCTCATGTATATGACTACCACTAGGTTTTATACGGAGTCATGTCTATTAACGTCTCAGATCACTGAGTTGCACCATTTTTAGGGCCCCAACCATGGAGTCGTGAAAGACTAACGGATGCTAGTTCTACACACGTTCATTACCACAAAACCAGTTATATATTGACCACTCTGTGTAATGTATTTACTTATCCATTTGTTTGAAATTACGATAAGATGGAACTCCGAAATACTTGACGAATTCAAAATAATCATTTTATAAGGGAATAAGTGAAAAAGCTGAGTTCAAGTACCAATATGGAATACGATCCGGTGAAAGCAGGACCCATTTCACATTTTGTTCGTCGTAAAATAGCTTCTCAGTGTTTGACTTAATTATCTGTTGTGGTAATCGTCACAATTTATCAGAAAACAAGATTCTATTATAGACAAACTTATTTCATGTCACCTAATTATTCACTCTTTCCTTTTTATATGGCTTATACTCCTTCACATTACTATAATATGTAGCTCTTCATCATCTAAAATTTCTGTTGCATCTCAACGGATCTTAAAGTCTGAGAAGTATGATCCATTTGTGCTAATCTGAAGACTGTATCATTGGCTTCCTTGTTTGAATTGCAAAGCCCCTATCTTGGTTTGGAAATTTCTCAAATTAAAGACCAACTCATACTTGAGTATACGAACAAGGGTTTTTTAAATCTGTTCCACTAAACTGATCAGCTTTTGGTAATGATCAAATCAATATTTCATTGAGCATCAGAGAAAACGCATGAGTTGATTGGTCGCTTGTCTATAGTTTAAAGCTGGATGCTCCAGTTATAGTTAGAATCATCCGAAATAGGTGGATGAATGAAATCGGCTAACATAATACATTTCCCACTTCTTTTATGAAGAATGTAATAAAAAGCTACAGCAGCATCATTAAATTTGATTCTGAGCCATATTTCTGATAACTTGAACTACTGAATTGCACCGTTTCCACGACCTTCCAACCAGACAATCGTAATGGACCAATATATGTCAGTCATGTAGACCTATTTTTCATTCTATGCCTCCGTGTCGTACACACTAAAACTGGCCACCTAATCGCTCTTCTCACTCAATCCTAGAGTGGACAAGTCGTACACAGTATGGAAGATACAGATCGCTCACAATGACAGAACATGGCCAAGTTACCACATTTGCTGTCTCAACATGGTCATACTGATTGAATTGTTGTCATTTTCCCCAAATACATCTTACAGAACACCAGTATTGTTAACACGGTGTTGCTTCTAAATATCAGCAATCCTTTGGACACAACAATGGCCAAACACAAAGAGTCGCAGGCCACCCTCAACTTGGAGAGGCCAGGTTTCACAAGCAGTAAGACAGTAAAGACTACAAAAGGACATCGATTTTTACCCGTTTTCCCTCACATTGATGAAATCTAATCTAACAAGACAACTGATAATGGGGGTTAAATTGATGAATATTATAACTGTGCTTTAGTGCTTACTAAGAAATCAGTGCTAGCCAAACCGGAAGGATCTTCAGCTTCCAGCTGATAGATGGAGAACGAATTTCTAGTATTTCAATAGATTTTTGAATACTGGTCTCGGAAATACATTACAGGTCGATATTAAGAGATGCTTAAAAACAGCCGAACCTACCTGTTATCCGACTTGAAATAGTGTGCAAGCTTTAAAGAAGGCCAGTTTGAATAACATTCGTTGTTTCAAAAAAAGTGATTCAAAATCCCTATCTGATAGTATTATTCATAAATTTCATTTGGTCCATGGTTTATCTTCGTTTAGATTATAAAATTTGCACCGTACTTGAGCTGTGCCATTTGGAAGATAAGGGTAAACTGAGGATATCGACAAAACGGAATAGAAAAGTTGATCAAGATCAGACGAAACCACTTGAATTAAGTGGGTACTAATTACATGTTTAGTGAGTAAGGAAGCAAAATCAGTTCATTGTCGTATTTGCAAGCATCTTCGGATCTTATTCAGGAGCTCAAATCAAAGCAAATGGTTTTTTTCAGTAAGCCATTGACCGAGTCTTTGGCCCAGAGGTCTGGTCTTCAAGACTGTGAAGCAACGGCAGGAGATGCGATCCTATAGTATCAGGTGACCAAGAATAAATTCATACATCATTCAAACTCTTAGAATTTTTGAAGCCTATTTGCACTATTGGTTTGGGATCAGGGTTTTCCAACTGCCTCAGTTTAACCCTTTGTATCCGCCAATCCAGTTTGAGCTCGAGACATTTTTACTTTTAGTCACCTGACATCCATTAACAACACCCCTGTTGTGAAAAGACGGTGAATGGTAATTTCCTAGCAGTGGCTAAGGACGCATGACCATATGAAGAACGTTTCAAGAAAGCTAAGTTGACTCTCCTAACTGTCAGTTGTACCAGGACAATTGGCTTCTCATCCCCAACCGAGTGACAAAAAACGTTGTTTAATAGATATTGTTATACTTTCGGAGGACCTGTATTTCCGGTCTGAATGGTCCTTGGAATATTGTTCGTCATAAGTTAGCTTAGAGGAACCAACCATGGCTCACAGCTAATTACAGTCAATACTAGCATCATCGATTAGAATGTTTGACTTTCTTCCTCAACACCATTAAACCTTGACTTTAATGAATCATGTTACATCTAGCTACCGATATCAATCATTTGTACAAAACTATCAGTATTTGGAGCGTTTGTTGAAATTTCGATCTTGAGCTTTTGGCAGTCATCCGACCGAAGCTGCCACCTAGACGTGGTGGTCGGGCTTGACTATCGTGATGACCCAGCCGAGCTATACTGGCTGGAACATATGTTCTTGAAGGTTCTACCATGCCAGGCAGGTCGATTGGAGAACGATGAGACTAAAAGAAGCTATCCAAGGTCTGAGGGTGAAGTCGTACTGCTGACTGCAGAGGGGTGTGACAGCAGTAAGATGTTCCCCTCGGACAACAAGCATCTGCAGCGATGCTGCCTTCTCACAAGGAAGGAAGGGTTAGAAAAGGTCGACCCTAAAAATGTCACACCTCACCCTAACTCACAGATTTCCGTCTCCGGCGGTAAGGGTGCCCACTAAGGGCTTTTAAGAGTGGAGCTAATACTCAACAAACCTTTAGTAAAAAGGCCGTGCGTGACCAGCCTCAAGCAGTTGTCCCTTGGACTCTGCGGTCACGCTCTCAGGTCTCTAAGACCAACGCTAACCTATCTTCCTTTTCAGGTTCCTCAAGAAACAACCTTCGGTGTGGGCAGCCGGGAAGTGACAACCGCCCTCATACCCATGACCGCATTGGTCAAATCGGGGCATGACAACCTGAACTGATGTACTTACGTACGAAGTTCTGCGTTGTATATCTGTCTATCTGTCTTTTGGCAGTCAAATGCTTCACTGCACTTTGTATCCTCCTAACCAAGCGTTATTAATCTAGATTTAAAGCTTTATCAGCTCACCAGAAGATGTAGATAAGCAGTGTCATTCAGCAATACTAACTCTACTATCATGCCATATGTTACGTGTACTTACGTACGAAGTTCTACGTTGTAACTGACTGACTAATACATGTATCTCATTGTATACCAAAATTAAAATAATTTCTCATTTATACATTTCTACTAGGCATGTAAATGTTCCAACCTTTTAATGGATCGTTTAAGTGCCACTAATCGACGTTCTATGGCACTTCTTGCAAGTCGATGCTATTATTATCATAGTCGTAGTTATGAACTTGTTGGACGCTTAGAATCTGTACGATCATTTTTTCATGGTCGTTTATCAACTGCTACTCTTAGATCTGTAAGTTTTTTTTCAAAAAAAACAATTGTATTTTTAATGATTAAAGATTAACGGAACAATGGTACATTTGTATGTAAGCATAGTCAAAGAAGTGAATAAACTTACACTAATTAAACAGTAGTTATGTAATTTTTAAATCCAGTCACCAGATTAGCAACTTATCAATAATTTTTTAGGTTTTAGCAAGCCTTTTTTTCACATATCTATGGGGATATATTGGATTTAAAATAAGATGATCGTCTTGCTATTATCTGTACAGTCTTGTCATGATTCTATATATATTTATCAGTCGTTTTAAATTGATCAGATGTACACTTCTATTTGTTTTGTAATGTCAATTATCTTGTGAATACATTGTTTTTAGGGAAATATCATTCAAAGTATCAAGAATACCATAGTACATTGAATAATTTTTAAAGTAAATAAAGTAAGGTAAATTAAAATTTACAAAGGAGAATTAGACTACAAGAAATACTTCTTAACTGATGAGGTACGTCTGGTCCGGGATCTGACTCCAACCATTCACTAGTTGACTTATAATATACTGATGACATAGTTCTACTTGGTGAAGATGCTGACAAAATGTAGAATCTTATGACTACCCTAAGTAACAATACAAGCATGTTGGGGATGTGATTCTTCGCCTCGAAATGCAAAATGTTGCTTCAGGACTGGGTTGCGTCGGCACCTGAACTAGTGATAGGGATTGAAACAGTAGAGCGTGTTGACCACTTCACACTTCGGTTGCCCACGATCTCCAGCCATCCTGAATGGCAAGTCGATATAAGTCCTCCTAGTCTTTATGAAGTTGAGAAAGCATTAGGAAATCTGAAGCGAGGGCGAGCTGCAGGTCCTGATAGACTGACCCCTGAAATATTTAAGGATGGTGGTCCAGTTTTAGTAGCTAGGTTGACTAAGATCTTAGGTAGAATCTGGGAACTGGACGTAATCCCATCTGACTGGTCGCAATCCTTGATTGTCCCAATTTATAAGAAAGGACAAAAGTCCTCTTGTGACCATCACAGGGGAATCAGTCTAACTAATATAGTTTCTAAATTTTTAGCCTCGATTATACTTAGACGCCTTACTAGTGCTTGTGAAGAGCGAACTCGAGAAAACCAGGCTGGTTTTCGACCTGGACGTGGCTGTATAGACCACATTTTCACACTCAGACAGGTCCTGGAACAGAGACACACATTTAGGCGTCCGACAATAGTTGTGTTCCTGGACCTAAAAGCGGTATTTGACTCAGTGGATCGTGAGGTTCTGTGGCAGTGTCTGTCATTGAAAGGTGTGCCAAAGAAGTACATAAACCTTATATAGGCTCTCTACTCAAATACCACTGGTCGGGTGAAAGCCTATGGCGAACTGTCATTGGAATTCCCTACTTGAAGTGGCGTCCGTCAGGGATGTCCACTCTCTCCATTCTTGTTTAGTTTTCTCATAGACATGCTCCTAGATATAACCTTTCTACCAGGGAAATCGCTTATTAACCTAGAATATACCGATAACATAGTTCTATTCGGTGAAGACGCTGAAAAAGTGCAGAGTCTTCTGATTACCCTAAGCAACAATGCAAGCATGTTCGGGATGCGGTTTTCCCCCTCGAAATGCAAAGTGCTGCTTCAAGATTGGGTTGCATCGGCACCTGAACTAGTGATAGGGAGTGAAGTAGTCGAGCGTGTTGATCACTTCACTTATCTTGGGAGTCTCATCAGTGCTGACGGCCTGGTGACTGACGAAATCTGTCTGATTACTGCTAATACCTTTACGACCTCTTCTACTTTGGGATTAGATGTTAGTCAAGAAGGTATAAAGAAAAAAGACATTAGTATATTTATAGTTTTCTTTCATGAGAAGATTCTACAATGTTCTCTAAGTATCGGCTAGCGCTGATTGGTTACGGAAGAGCCAATCAGCGTGCAGCAACTCAATCATGCTTTAATCCAATCTGTGTCGCATTAACAAAAAGAGTTATCGTTCATTTGATTTGTTGTTCTTTTAATAATTTCTATTTTTAGAATTTCGATACTAAAGCTGTACTGATTAATTTGTTATTACGCAACTATTTACATTATCAATTACATGATCAAGCGCATAAACTTGTTTCACGTGTAGTATTCCCAGAAAATGCACCAAATAATGAATGGGCTAGATATTTGTATTATTTAGGTAAGTCGAATTAATATTTTACTGATTATGTGCATATATATACATATATATTTCAATTAGAGTTATGAAGATCAGTGTGTTTTGCTCATTGAAATCACCAACTAATCATCGTTAGACCACTATTAGAAATCTGGAAGCATTGAAAAATGGCCGTTTCGTCCTGATATAGGACTTATCAACAGTGTGCATCCGCGACTCTTGCTACTCTCAGGAATTGAACCCAAGACCTTCGTTTTTGGGCGCAAACACCTTAACCTCTGGACCACTGGGCCAGCATCTGACGGTGTTAATGTCTAATTCTGATCAATATCTAAGGGTTTTGCATAATCCAACCCATTTGTTTTCGGTAGTTACTGCCTACACCCGATAAGGTTGAACTCCACTGGTCATGTCGTGTCACTAGAATCCCGAGACTATCCTCACGAAGCTGGTCACTAGTGAGCACATTGACGTCCTGTACTTCCAGGTTTTTAATGGTGGTCTAACAACGATTGATTGATAGTTTCAATGTGTACGTTTTTTGTTGCTAGTGGATATTTTAATTTGTATCGACTGAAGGCACTACTACTACTACATTTACCAGGAGAATTTCAAAAAGTTTGAACAATTGTGACACTGTGAATATTTTGTCGTTGTGAAATTTTAATATGCGATAAGAAAAGATGTAAACTTATTTTATGGTGGGATTTTACGCTAAAGATGTTTATATACTGTCCAACTGTCTGTCAGCCTCAGTCAGTTGTAATGTAGACCTGTAATGCTTGACAATTGATATGCTTGAAACTATTACGCGTGTTCACCTCAGTCGATAAACGTGAGCGAAGACAATATGATCCAGTGACATGATAAGCTACTCTAATCCTATCGTCCTAAGTTCCCACACTAACGGTATCAAAAAGTCTTGATATGGCGTAGAAAGTGTATTTTCTACATGCATCCAGAAAATATGAGGTTTTGTACAGAAGAAGAATAAAAGGAGCATAACACTTTACAGACAATCCATATTTATACAATTAGGTCGACCGTGAATACTAACTTCAATAGGAAAGAACATTTAAAAGAGTATGTGAACTTGAAGATAGTTTAAGACGATCTTAAATATTGACCGACAGGCATTGACTAATAGACTTAGTTAGACTTAAGAAATAATTTCTTTGGGATATTTGATGAATATCCTAACAAGACTTTGATACGTATGTACATCGAGTTAAGTTGATATGAGCTATATTAACCACAGAGAGATGAAATTATCAGTTAGTAGTAGAAGTAGTTACAGTATTATTGCATGTAGTGTTACACACTTTCTAAAGGGTAGACAGACAGACAGATACAACGCAGAACTTCGTACGTAAGTACATCAGTTCAGGTTGCCATGCCCCATCAGCACAGAGACGCAACTGTCATTTCAAATCCAAAAGTCATAGCAATAACAGAAGTATTAGCAGTAATGGAGAAGATTAGGGAGCGAAGATATGATTCGAGAAGTATAATTCAGTAAGATAAATTTAGAAGAAGACAGGTAGAGGTGTTGAAAAATCCAGAAGATTAGGATTTCAGTGAACACAAACAGTGGATGCACCTTCGTCAATGCAAACGATTCTGAGCTATGTAATTCAAGGACTCTAACCATTGGTGACTTTGATCTTGCAGACCCGAACCGCGTAGTCGACAACTACCAACATGGCTAAGTCCACTTGTCAATGTCTTCATGCATTTCTGCCACATTTTGGATTGGCCACCCCTAGCTTTCTTCCAATCTACTCCTACACTGCAAAACATAACTCGTCGCGACAGTTGGTGGTTAGGCATACGTAACACATATCCCAACCACCTCAACTGATGAAGTTTCACTACTTCATCTATTGATTTGCATTCCCTACCTAGTACTTTTTTCCTAATGACAGCATTGCTTATACGGTTGTCCCAT
Organism: Schistosoma turkestanicum; assembly: GCA_944470395.2. Classification (NCBI taxonomy): domain Eukaryota; kingdom Metazoa; phylum Platyhelminthes; class Trematoda; order Strigeidida; family Schistosomatidae; genus Schistosoma; species Schistosoma turkestanicum. The sequence goes on from OX103974.1 coordinate 5,547,478, forward strand.
GATACACGAGCAATGCTTCGGAGACATCGGTGATCGAAGCATTGCTGTCTCCGAAGCATTGTTCGTGTATCATGTGACAACCGTATAGGGTAACTACTAAACTATTCGTATTCAATTAAATTATAATGGAGAATTTTATTAAATATGATGTAAATAGCATGATAATAACCTGCAAAGATTCACTTTATATCATAAATATCTGTTATTTTTTCAATCATATTTAAGTAAGTTACAAAAAAACAGATTAACTATTTTAGATAAAACTCCCCAAAAGGTCATTTTTTCAAACTTTAATTAACTGATACTAATTGGCTGTACAAATTAAGAAATAAAGTGTATTTAAAACATATGATCTGTTGAATGAAAGTCAAATGTTTTAATCAGTGTAAGGCTACTCTACTGTGCACTAGTTTACATGTACTAAACTATATCAGTCAACCAGCTACAACATAGATATTATCACGTACGTACATCAGTTCAAGTTGCCATACCAAATTCTAATCTGAAATCCCCCTAACGTTTATCTTTCTCATATCAAATCTACTTTTTTGAGTTATACTTGATTAATATCTTCGAACAGTGATCTTTTCGATTATTGCTCATACTTCTACTATTGTAGTGAAGGAGAACACAGGTGAGGGCAACCGAATTGTATTTAACGAAAATTACAGAGTTACTCAGTAAAATAGGAAAACCATATCGTAAATGGTTAATTTGCAAATCTTCAATGCATCATCAATCCATTGTCTGGAATTTCAACATTCATGCGTTTCATACAAATTCCGTTGTGTTCTAACTCTTCCATTCTTGATCTTCCCCTATCTTCTGCTGCCTGACATTACGTTTACACTCGCGTCATATACTACTTATAAGTAGCGCGCACCACAGTGGTAGAGGTAGTATAGAAGTATAAGTAGTAATCGAAAAGATTAGGCTTCTAAAATATTATTTGAGGTATAATCCAGTGAAAGAAATTCGAAAAGAGAAAGATGGAAGTGATGATTAATTTATAAGATTAGAATTAGAGAAGACACAAATCGTGGATGCACCTGCTCCATTGCAAACGATTTCGAGCTATGTTATTGCAAGTCACCAGCCATTATTACTCTGACATAGTAATAATGGCTGGTGACTTTAATGCTCAAGTAGGTAGACTAAGTGAGCAGGAGAGACACCTAGGTGGATGTTATGGTGTAGCGACTGAGAGAACAGATAATGGCGACCGTCTGTTGCAACTGTGCTCAGATAACCGCCTATTCTTAGCAAACACCAACTTTAGGCATAAGGAAAAGCATCTGTTGACCTGGCGACCTCCAAAGTCGTCTCAACGTTGGACTCAACTAGATCACATCGCCATCAGCCACCGATGGAGGGGTTCGATAGAAGACTGTCGCTCGTTCTGGGGCACATGTTTGGATTCAGATCATGCTCTAGTGCGAGCTCGTATCTGTTTAAGGCTTACTGGACGTAGGAAAGACACCGTAAGAAAGCCTCTTAGGGTTTTACCTAATGATAATCAAACCAAGAAAATATTTCAGGAGCTACTAGAAAGAGAGTTAAGCAACCATGCAAGCGATTCCCATCCAGAAGCAGGTTGGTATGATATCAAAAAGGCTGTGGAAACAGCAGTGATATCTGCTAGTAAGGTAAACCTTGAGGCTAGGATGAAGCCGTGGATTTCAGTAGCATCCACCGAACTGATGGATGCTCGAAAACGCATCCCACCTGACTCTGAGCATGATGAAGAGCGTAGTCAGCTTAGGCGCAGACTTATAAAAAGTCTGCGCAACGACCGCGAACAGTGGTGGGTGGCGAAAGCAAAAGCGATGGAAAAGGCAGCGGCGATCGGCAACACTAGACAACTTTTCCGCCTTATTAAAGAAACCGGTATTAAGAACCCGAATGTGAGTGAGACTATCTCGGAAAAGGATGGTCTTATTATCCATTCTCAATCCAGGAGACTGGATCGATGGGCAGAACACTTTAGGGATCAGTTCAACTGGCCACGAGCCACTCTTCAGTTACCCACGATCTCCAGTCATCCTGAATGGCAAATCAACGTAAGTCCCCCTAGTCTTAATGACGTTGAGAAAGCGTTAGGAAATCTGAAAAGAGGACGAGCTGCAGGTCCTGATAGACTGACCCCTGAGATATTTAAGGATGGTGGTCCAGTTTTAGCAGCTAGATTGACTGAGATCTTAGGTAAAATCTGGGAACTGGACGTAATCCCATCCGACTGGTCTCAATCCTTGATTGTCCCAATCTATAAGAAAGGACAAAAGTCTTCTTGTGACAATCACAGGGGAATAAGTCTAACTAATATAGTATCTAAAATATTGGCCTCAATAATACTTCGACGCTTAACGAAAGCTCGTGAAGAGCATACTCGAGAAAACCAGGCTGGTTTTCGACCTGGACGTGGTTGTATAGACCACATCTTCACACTCAGACAGGTCCTGGAACATAGACACACATTTAGGCGTCCTACAATAGTTGTTTTCCTAGACATTAAGGCGGCATTTGACTCTGTTGATCGTAAGGTTCTGTGGCAGTGTCTGTCATTGAAAGGTGTACCACAGAAGTACATTAACCTTATACAAGCTCTTTACTCGAACACCACTGGTCGGGTGAGGGCTTATGGCGAACTGTCACCGGAATTCTCTACATCAAGTGGTGTCCGTCAGGGATGTCCACTTTCTCCATTCTTGTTTAATTTTATCATAGACATGCTCCTAGAGTTAACATTATCCTCGTCAGAATTTTCAGGAGTAGACCTTCTTCCAGGTGGCTCGCTTATTGACTTAGAATATGCCGATGACATAGTCCTACTTGGTGAAGACGCTGACAAAATGCAGAGTCTTCTGACTACCCTAAGCAACAATGCAAGCATGTTCGGGATGCGGTTTTCCCCCTCGAAATGCAAAATGTTGCTTCAAGACTGGGTTGCATCGGCACCTGAACTAGTGATAGGGAGTGAAGTAGTCGAACGTGTAGACCGCTTCACTTATCTTGGGAGTCTCATCAGTGCCGATGGCCTGGTGACTGACGAAATCTCAGCACGGATACAGAAGGCTCGATTGGCTTTTGCCAACCTGCGTCACTTATGGCGTAGGCGAGATATCCGTTTGCTGACTAAAGGACGAGTGTACTGCGCAGTAGTTCGCTCCGTCTTACTTTATGGCTGTGAAACATGGCCGTTAAGAGTAGAAGATGTTCGTAGGTTACTAGTATTCGATCATAGATGTTTAAGAAGCATTGCTCGTATATCGTGGGACAGCCGAGTGAGCAACGCTGTTATTAGGAATCGGGTGCTAGGTAAGAATGGCAGATCAATCGATGAAGTATTGAAACTTCACCAGTTGAGGTGGTTGGGACATGTGTTGCGTATGCCGAACCACCGGCTGCCTCGTCGAGCCTTGTTTTGTAGTGTGGGAATAGGTTGGAAGAAAGTTAGGGGCGGCCAAACCAAAACATGGCAGAAATCCATGAAGTCACTGACAAGTGGACTTAGCCATGTCGGTAATTGTCGACTACCTGGTTGGGGTCCGCGAGATGATAATAATCGATGGTTAGAGACCTTGAATGACATGGCTCAAAATCGTTCGCAATGGTGCCAGTGCATTTATTCTTTGTGTTCCCTCAAATGCTAATCTTCTGGATTCTTCAACCCCTCTAGTTTCGACTCTCTTAACTTATCTCACTGAATCATACTTCTTGAGTAGTATCTTCTAATCCTAACCTCTCCGATTATTTCTAATTCCCTTACTACCTCTTCTACTATTGGATTTGAATTGACGATTACTTCTCTGTGCTGATGTGGTATGGCAACATGAACTGATGTACTTATGTACAAAGTTCTACGTTGCATCTGACTGATCTGACTTGGCATGGACGTAAACACGTCATTTTGATATGCTTGAACTATTACGATCGAGGATTTGGCGACACGACATGCTACTCTAATCCGATTGTCCCAATCCCCATTGAATAAAAGAAGAAGATTTGATATGAAGTAGAACATGTATTCTACAAGCATCCAGAAAGTACGAGGTTCGAGTACAGAAGAGAATCAGGATCCCGGACTAGAGATCCAGGTCCGGGTCATAAAACGTTATGGATAATGCGTATTCATACAGTTAGGTCGAATAGGGAACAACATTTGAAGTATGTGACATTGATAGTTAGGACGACCGATAGAATTCGACTTACAATATTTGATGAACATCCTAGCTCAGATCGGATACAGAAGGCTCGATTGGCTTTTGCCAACCTGCGTTACCTATGGCGCAGGCGAGATATCCGTTTGCTGACTAAAGGACGAGTGTACTTTGCAGCAGTTCGCTCCGTCCTACTGTACGGATGCGAGACTTGATCGTTAAGAGTAGAGGACTTACGTAGGTTACTAGTATTTGATCATCGATGTCTCCGAAGCATTGTTCGTGTATCATGGGACAACCGTGTAAGCAATGCTATCGTTAGGAAAAGAGTTCTAGGTAGGGATGGCAAATCAATAGATGAAGTAGTGAAACTTCATCAGTTGAGGTGACTGGGACATGTGTTAAGTATGCCGAACCACCGACTCTCTCGACGAGCTATGTTTTGCGGTGTAGGAGTAGGTTGGAAGAAAGTTAGGGGCGGCCAAACCAAAACATGGCAGAAATCCATGAAGTCATTGACAATTGGACTGAGTCATGTTGTTAGATGTAGGCTACCTGTTTGGGGTCTGCGAGACGATAATCACCGATGGTTAGAGACCTTGAACGACATGGCTCAGAATCGTTTGCAATGGCGCAGATGCATCCACTCTTTGTGTTCTCTCTAATTTTGACCTTATGAATTCTTCATCATCTTTACCGTTCTCCTTCTAAATTTATCTTACTGAATTATACTTCTCGAATCATATCTTCGCTCATTAATCTTCTCCATTACTTCTAATACTTCTATTATCACTATCACTCTTGGATTTAAACTGACAGTTGCGTCTCTGTGCTAATGTGGTATGGCAACCTGAACTGATGTACTTACGTATTAAGTTTTGCGTTGTATCTGTCTGTTCTAGCAAAATCTCTAACTATCGCTTACTATTGTCTCGTGGACCGCATTAAAACTATATCAATGCCAATTGACAAATATCAATGCTCTTAAAACTTATTCAATGTTCAATAATCGTTTTTTTTAAATTTTTGTATTTGTTTATATAAATCGCTTATCTTTGATGCATATATATGTACACATACCATTATAGGTCGAATCAAAGCAATCCAACTGGATTATTCAGCAGCGCATGAACATTTAATTTCTGCGCTACGTAAAGCACCACAACATACAGCTATTGGTTTTAAACAAGCATTGCATAAATTAAATACAGTTGTAGAATTATTATTAGGTGAACAACCGGATCGTTCAATATTTCGTCAAGCATCATTTAAAGCCGCATTACAACCATATTTCCAGTTGACTCAAGCAATTCATGCTGGTGATTTATCACGATTCAACGATACACTCAGAATACATGGTGCACAATTTTCCGCTGATAAAATGTATACACTTATAATTCGTTTACGTCATAACGTGATTAAAACTGGTGTACGACGTATATCATTGAGTTATTCACGTATTTCTTTAGTAGATGTTGCTAAAAAACTTCAGTTAGATAGTGTTGAAGATGCAGAATATATAGTTGCAAAGGTAAGGAGTTTATTCCCTAATAAAATGTTCACATTTCTGTTTAAGATAACCATATCTAATTCTGTACATATTGGATTTCATTGTGAAACTGTGCCTGTAGAGAGACCCATCGGGGCTACTGCTGGTCCTAAGCCTGGATAAAGGAGGAGGGTTGGGATTGGGGTTGGTGACCCCCAACTAACTCTCTAAAAAAACGCTAACATGAACAAATAATTCGAACCATATAAACCCTGCTCTGAGAGTTTGAAAGTCTTCATTTAGAAGAATTATGACTTCTCATGATGAAAGCCGAGTTCCTTCGGAAGTCACGAGACTGATGCCCCGTCTGACAATTAGAACCCTTCCACGTTTATGGGCAGGCGGGAAGTAACATCCGCTCTCATATCCATAAAATCTAGTGAAGTAAACTTGAAAAGATAAAGGTGAAGGGGGACTCAGAAGATTCGGATTTGAGAGAACACAAAGCATAAATGCACCGGCGCCATTGCAGACGATTTTGAGCCATGTCATTCGAGGTCTCTAACCATCGATTATTATCATCTCGCGAACCACAACCATGTAGTCGACACCCAACGACATGACTCAGTCCATTTGTCAGTGACTTCATGCATCTCTGCCATGTTTTGATTTGGCCACTCCTAGCTTTCGTCCGACCTTTTTCTATATCGCAAAACATAGCTCTACAAGGCAGTCGGTGGTTAGGCATACGTAACACATGTCCCAACCACCTCAACTGATAAAGTTTCAATACTTCATCTATTGACTTGCCACCCTTACCTAGGACCCGTTGCTTAACAACCATTGCTTACTCGGTTGTCCCAGGATACACAAGCAATGTTTCACAGCCGTAAAGTAGGACGGAGAGAACTACTGCACAGTATACGTACTTTGGCTAGCAAAGGGATATCTCGCCTATTCCATAAATGACGCAAGTCAGCAAAAGCCAATCGGGCCTTTTGTATCTGTGCTGAGATTTTGTCAAACACAAGACCATCAGCACGAATGAGACTACTTCACTCCCTATCACTAATTCAGATGCCGATGCCAATCCTGAAGCAATAGTTTGCATTTCGAATGGGGAGAACCGCATCCCGAACATGCTTGCATTGTTGCTTAGAGTGTATACTTTTGCTCTCGTACACCTTTTTGTGTCATAGCCCAGTGAATCATTACATGATTACTTTTTATCTGACTACTGTTCGGTACAGAAAATCAGGCTGATTTAAATTTGTAATGTATCTATTAAATTCAATTGAGTGGCGTTAATACTGAACCAATCTTTTTTTTATAACCGTAAGATCAAGATAAGTTTTGTTGTTTAGGAATAAAGAGTAAAATAAATTAGTTGATGGAAATGTTTCTTTTACTAGCTAAACTACTTCACAATTACTGACTCCAATGTGATGAACTAGTCTACTTACTTATACATTCCTCTTCTGTGCCTGCCAACTATATGGTGAGTCGTGGATGCGCACTGCTGAGGAGTCCCATACCAGGACGAAACGGCCGTTCAGTGCTTCCAGGTTTCTACTGGTCGATTCATGGTTTCAAAAAATGTATAGAGAAGTCTTGTTGATCAAGATTACTGAAGAATGATTTTCTTAATGTACAATAAAATAACAACCTACATACAAACTATTTTAGGAATGTTAGCTCCGCTCTTCAAAAAAGGCCCTACAACCGGAAACAGAAATTCATGGGGTAAGGTGAGGTGTGGCATTTCTTTTATTGTCGACCTTTTCTAACCCCCCTACCTTCCGTTTTGAGAAGGCAGCATTACTTCAGATGATGGTTGTCCGAAGCAAACACCTTACTGCCGTTACACCTCTTCACAGTCAACAGTTACTTCGCCCTCAGACCTTAAGTCTCTACTTTCAATCTTTCTGTTCTCCAGTCGACCTGCCTCGCATGGTAGAACCTAAAGAAACATATTTCCCAGCCAGTATAGTTCGTTTAGGTCATCACAATAGGCAAACCCGACCACAACGTCATGGTAGCAGCTACACTATGGCAACCTGAACTGATGTACGTACGTGTGTATGTATGAAGTTCTACATTGTAGCTGACTAACAATATAATAATTAGTGTTTTAACAGTTCTAACATCCATTCATATGTGGTTTGAATGTTAATCATTTTTCACTGTGTTATCCAATCAACTGTCATCACTACTTTCAGGCTATTCGTGATGGTGTGATTGATGCAATAATTAATCATGAAAAAAGTTATGTCACTACTAATGAAACATTAGATTTATATTCAACACGTGAACCTTTCAATCAATTTCATCAACGTATTAAATTTTGTTTAAGTATACATAATCAAGCAGTGAAAGCAATGCGTTATCCACCGAAACAATATTCAAAAGATATTGAATCTGCTGAAGTAAGTTGTTATTATGATTATTATTATTATTTTCAATTTTTATGTGTCTCTTTGCTTTAAATGAGCTATTTTCAAAGCATACCATTTCATTTTAGCCGTTCCTGATCTTGTTTGTCATTCACTATAGACATACTCTACTATACCAATGAATTCAATTGAATGAATTGCAATGATTGGGGCATCAGACCGCCGATCATGAGTAGTCACTGAACAACTAACTGTCTGAGACTCTCCTTTGGAGTTGTTCTAATCGTGATCTTGAAGTATTCTCGCCTCCAACTCCTAGCTCCATGTGTTGTTTGATCTGATACTTCTTGTCCTTGCCTTGGTGATTACAAGTAAAGGCTGAAGTTTGACAGCTTCCACAAAGTGTTTGTTTTAAGCCATCCTCAGTGACTTCTTAATTAATCCCTTCAACTACCAACTAGTTTGTTTTTTTTTTGCCTGAATTAGGATATTTTGACGGTGGTTTTGGTAGTTGAAGCTTTAGCTCTATACAATAAATAAGACCAGTCCTAATGTTGAGTGTAATTTGTTTTTGAGTTCAAGATGATATCCTTTAATTGTGTAAGAATTCTGCTCTTGCATTATCGATTAGTGTCTTTATATATCAGCAGCATCTACAGTAAGCAGTAGGTCTCAACATACATAAAGGAAAAAGTAAGATTCTGTGAGACAACACAACATGCGCCAACCAAATCACTCTTGATGGAGATGCCTTGGAGAACGTTAACACCTTTACATATCTTCGCAGCATCATCGACAGCCAAGGTGGATCCGATGCAGATATGAGGGTGCGGATTGGCAGTCAAGACAGTTCTACTGTACGGAGCGAAAACTTGGAGAACTACGAAAGGCATCATCCATAAGATACAAGTGTTTATGAACAGTTGTCTACGCAAAATACTTCGGATCCGTTGGCCAGACACCATCAGAAACAACGTGCTGTGGGAAACAACAAACCAGATTGCAGTGGAGTAGAAAATCAGGAAGAAGCGCTGTAAGTAGATAGGACACACACTGAGAAAAGCACCTAACTGCGTCACGAGACAAGCCCTTACATGGAACCCTCGAGGCAAAAGGAAGAGAGGAAGGCCAAGGAACACATTACGCCGAGAAATAGAGAAAGATATGAGAGGAATGAACAAAAATTGAACAGAACTGGAAAGGGAAGCCCAGGACAGAGTTGGTTGGAGAAAAGTGATGGTTGGCCTATGCTCCATTGGGGGGTAACAGGCGTAAGTAAGTAAGTCTTTATATTTGCATCAGATCCTTCCTGTATATTGGTAATGCTACGCAGATACAAGAAGACTTCTACCTCTTCCACAGCGTCTCTGTCAAATGTGATTTATTTGGTATTCGTTGTGTCGTGATTCATGATCTTTCTTCCCCCGTGGGAATGTTGAGACTTGTCGATAGAGAGGTTGCTGCTATGCTGGCTGTCATTCCCTGCATTCCTTGGTGCGTATGCGATAGCGTGCCTAAGTCATCTACTTGTGAGTCCAAAGTAGCCACTTTACTCCAGATTTCTCCTGAAATAAGCTGGTGCTTGTAACTCACTCAATAAACAGACGAAAAAGAAAGGGCAAGAGTACCAGTCTGGTATGCTCGGAACTATTACCTACTCACCTTACTCGGTAAACGGAACAAAGCTCGGCGATACAGTAACACGATAGGCTATTCCAATATGTTTGTCGCCAGCCATACTAACTAGATTAAGCAGTTTTAATAAGTAGTAGAGGATGTATTCTACAAGCACCCAGAAAATACGAGGTCTAAGCACACACACACACACATCAAGCTTATTTATACAAATATAGAAACACCCTTAGGATAGCCACAAAAACAGCGTACTAAAATAATCCGTCAACCAATGACAGTCAAAGATTTTACGAGTGAGAAATGTAAGCTGAAGGTCAACTGGCGCGAAAACATAGAAATTAGAAAAATTTCAGAATAAAATGACGAAATTGCGATCTTCCTAAGTGAGTTCTGAGGATCTACGTCCCTAACATAGTCTCCACTGAGAAAACATATCTGTGAGCTCTACTCCGTGCATGACCATGTAGTTAGGTTAAAAAAAGACCATTGGGAATGACTGAAAAGTCTCTTATCATACATTTCTTATAGTTTTAAACCTTTAATTTTTTTTGTCAGTGACGAATATGTTTAAATCTTTATTTAGTCTAGTCAAAAGAACGAAGGTTGTTTATTCATGTAGTCAATAGTGTTGTTACAAGTCTCAGTTTATTCAAGTTTCAAATCATGCTTGTTCAAAGACAAGTTTTCATTCGTTGGAATTCAATCAGTTCATGTTTATCAATAAATTTTAGTTCAACTTAATTCATCAAACTAACCCAAATTAAATTCAAGTTTCAACAATTTGAACAATTAAAACAATTGTTCTCTAATTCATCCATTTTAAAATATTTACTAGTTGAAAGTATGTGTTTTGTTCGATGTTGAAAAATAATTCTCTCTTGACAGTAGAAAAAAAAACTATCATAACTCAGTTGATCTTGTATATTATTTATAACAACTGCAATTATTGAAATCATGAACTAATCCATTGTTAGACTATTATTAGGAACCTGAAAGCCTTGGGCGATCGTTTCATCGTGGTGCTATGGGATTTATCAACACTGGGTGTCCACATCTCTTGCTACTCGCAAGAATCGGACCGAAGACCTTTGGACTTGCACGCGAACGCTTAACCTCTGGACTGATGAGCCGGACGGCATCCAACGGTGTTAATGTTTAACTTTGACCAATTTAAGGTTTTGTGCAAAATCACCCATTGTCCTCAGTGAACAATGCTTCACTCCTGTTGTAACGCTTGCTTAAATAATTCCCAGCTAATTCCTATTGCTTAGTGTATTCTCTGACCACAATGCACACTGGACAAGTTCCAAAGAAATCAAAAACACGGTGGAACAGGAAAAGATTATACTTCAAAATAGCAAGGTTAAATGGGGAATACGAAGCCGAATGCGAAACAGATACAACGTTAGTTTCTTTATAGTATTTACATGAGAAGCTTCTGGATAGTAATTCACGTGATAGACTGAATTAGATTTAGCCAATCAGCGTGCAGTTAACAACACGAGAAATTTCTACCCTGTTCTCTCCAAGAATCGATCAGGCGCTGACTGGATAGGAAATTAACCAATCAGCGCGTAGCAGCGTAGTCATGCTTTAATTCCATCCATGTCGCACTAGCACCTCCCATTTGAGAAGATTCGTAGGACCTGGTGCTAGTGTCCTGCTTCCTAGGTGCCTTGCCACCCGTACTCTAACGATTCGCCTGCTTTGTAGGAGCCAAATCTTTAAACAACCGTCGATTGGGCTGCTTCCCCATCGATAAGTTTTGTTGAGGCTCATGAACAGCATATGTTATAGGGCGTGTCGGACGTGAAACAGGGTTGGCTCCAGCTTTCATATTCGTATAGAGGCCAAGGCTATTCTGAGAAACAGAGGCTGACTTCTTCTTCCGTTTACTTTGTAGCCTTTCACCTGTCTTCTTTGTAAGTATCGGGGTGTCCAATGATGAACACGACACGCTGCAGACACTGTTAATGGGTAAATCCATTATTCCCAGTTTTTCTAGCATATCTAGACCACGAAAATCAAGGTTTGGCCGTTCTGTCACATAACACATACCTGTACACTTTGTTCCGTTGAATGGGAATTCACACTGGAACTCACCAACCAGTTTTACCACACTACCTGAAGCGCTTTTAGCTGTTTTCTTAGATGGCTTCATTGGCGGTTTTCCCCAGCAAGTTATACGTTTCTCTAGACACTAAGGTGATATCTGATACCGTGTAGATTTGAAAATGAGCTGATGCCCCGTTCATCTGGATAGTAACATACTTTCTCCGAACGTCATAGTCTGTTTGAAAAGCAGCTACCAGAGAAAGTGATTTAGACTCGGCTAATTTCACCATATGTCGAGTACGTTTATGCTTCTTCCTGGGTTGAGACGTACTATTCGGTTGACAATGGCCTTTTTTATGTCTACGTTTGTTGCACATCTTGCAGGTGACAACACGAGAATTTTCTACCCTGTTCACCAAGAATCGATAAGGCGCTGACTGGATAGAAGATTGGCCAATCAGCGCGCAGCAGCGTAGTCATGCTTTAATTCCATCTATGTCCCACTAACAATTCCTGAACAGGGTTGAACTCTACTGGTCACAACTTCTCACTAGAACTCAGAGTAGATTCCTCATGGAACTAGTCACTAGTGAGCGAGGTAATTTACAGTACGGGGTTTGTGGAGATTGTTGAGTTACTTTTTGAAATCATGAATCGATCAACGTTAGACCATCATTAGAAACCTGGACGGCTGTTTCGTTCTAGTATGGAATTCATCAGCTGATTGATGAGTTATTATGACAAAATAACTACTACACTAATCAGTTTTTCCATGCTCAATCGAAGTGTTGTTTTTATGTATTTCTTTATTTCTAAAGGAACGTCGTGAACGTGAACAACAAGAACTTGAAAATGCAAAAGAATTATCTGAAGATGAATTCGATGGATTTCCATAAATTTTAATATTCATTAATATTATTATTATTAATGAAGAATATGGTTTTTATATATATAGTCAATGGTTTAACGATTCATTGTTTTGTATTCAATACTGTTGTTTTTGTGAAGTATATATCTATCTATATATACATATATATACATAAATATATGGAAGTTGTATAATCCCATTGTTTCATAATCCTATAGCCAATAATATCATGTCATCATTGAGACAGTCGTTTGTAATTTGACAGTTCTTTTTTTTCTATAAATGTTGTTCATTCGAAGTTATTAGTTAATTGGGTTGTAACAGTCGTTTGAGAATGCTAAAATCAATACGATCCTGTTTTATTCCACAGCACTAAGTCATAAACTGATCAGCTTTACTTTGCTACTCTTCTTCACTGTTGACAAGATTGGCCACAGTAAGCGAGCCACTAATTATTTATAGAACATGACCAAGTTACATTATAACTTATTGCGAAAAATGAGTTACAACATGACTAAGTGATCACTACATATGCGAGTGGTCGTATTTCAAATTTAAGACGAAATGAGCGTACCAGAACTGAAGGACACAGTCTGTTCACAACGGTCAAATTTCACATGCGTAAACTATGAATGTTAGCAGCAAAAGCGGTGATTATGTAGGGATGAATATAATCTTACCCTGTAAACCCACCTTAATTTTTCTAACAACAAGATTCTGTGCACTATATTATCGATATCAGTTCAAACTGACCGGTTGAATATAAAGAATCGTGATTATTAGAGTCAAGCTGTCTGTATTTTCCATATCAAGCGATAGGAGATCTATAAATAATACCTGTTTATCAGTCAGTTACAACGTAGAACTTTGTACGTAAGTACATCAGTTCATGCTGCCATACCACATATAGTACAGAGACGCAATTGTTAATTCAAATCCTATAGTGCTAGAGATAGTAGAAGAATTACTGCTAATGGAGTCGTAATGCTGACTGCAGTGGGGTGTGATAGCAGTAAGGTGTTTCCCTCGGACAACCAGCATCTGCAGCGATGCTGCCTTCTCACAAGGAAGGAAGGGTTAGAACAGATCGACCCTAAGCATATCTCACCTTACCTCACGGATTTCCATGAGGTAAGGGTGCCCAGTAAGGGCTCTAAAAAGAGCGGAGCTAATACTCAAAAATCCTTTCATAAATAGGCCGTGCGTGACCGGCCTCAAGCAGTTGTCCTTTGGACTCTGCGGTCACGCTCCCAGGTCTCTAAGTCCGACACTAATCTACTTTTCAGGTTCCTCAAGAAACACCCTTCCACGGTGTAGGCAGCCGGTAAGTGACAACCGCCCTCATACCCGTAACAGCACGCAAATATCTGTTTATCAAGTATACTGGTTTGTGATTCGGATTAGGTTATGTTTGTGTCGTGACTTGTATCTAATATGATATAAACTGCCTGGATTTTCTCCGCATTTCAAGGCTTAGTTGTAGATTTTATAAAATTTAAAAGCTTATTTGTGAGTGAATATTTCAGCGCCTAACAACAGCTCAAGAAAACCAGGTTGATCCCAGACCTGGATGTGGATGTATGTATCGAATACCCACTCTTCAGCAGATCCCAGAACATAGCTTCACATTCCGGCGTCCGACAATAGTTGTATTTATCAACTTTAAGGCGGCATTTGACTCCGTCGATTATGAGGTTCTGTGACAGTGTCTGTCATTAAGAGGTGTACCAAATAAGTACAATAACCTTGTGCAAGCTCTCTGTTTGAGCATTACTGATTAAGTTACAGCATATGGCGAACTGTCACTGGAATTGATTACTTGAAGTGGTTTTCGTCAGGGCTGTCCACTTCTTTCGGATCTCCTCCAAAAAGTTAAGCTCTCTGATATAGTAATAATGGCTGGTGACTTCAATGCTCAAGTAGGTAGACTAAGTGAGCAGGAGAGACACGTGGGTGGATGTTATGGTGTCGCGGCTCAAAGAACAGACAATGGTGACCGTCTGTTGCAAGCATGCTCAGACAACCGCCTATTCTTAGCAAACACTAACTTTAGGCATAAGGGAAAGTATCTGGCGACCTCCAAAGTCGTCTCAACGTTGGACGCAACTAGATCAAAAAAACACCTGCCACCGATGAAGGGGTTCGATAGAGGACTGTTGCTCGTTTTGGGGCACATGTTTAGATTCAGATCATCCCCTTGTGCGAGCGCGTATTTGTTTGAAGCTTACTGGGCGCAGGAAAGACACCGTAAGAAAGCCTCTTAGGGTTTTACTTAATGATAATAGGGCGAAGAATATATTTCAGGAACAACTAGAAAGACAGTTAGGCAGCCATTTAAGCGATTCCCATCCGGAGATAGGTTGGAATGATGCCAAAAAGGCTGTGGGAACAGCAGTGATATCTGCTAGTAAGGTTGACCATAGGGCTAGAATTAAGCCGTGGATCTCAGTAGCATCCACCGATCTGATGGATGCCCGAAAACTCATCCCACCTGGCTCTGAACATGATGAAGAACGAAGTCAACTTAGGCGCAGACTTATAAAAAGCCTACGTAACGACCGCGAACAGTGGTGGGTGGCGAAAGCAAAAGCGATGGAAAAGGCAGCGGCGATAGGCAACACTAGACAACTTTTCCGCCTTATTAAAGAAACTGGTATTAAGAACCCGAATGTGAGTGAGACTATCTCGGAAAAGGATGGTCTTATTATCCATTCTCAATCTAGGAGGCTGGACCGATGGGCAGAACACTTTAGGGATCAGTTCAACTGGCCTCGAGCCACTCTTCGGTTACCCACGATCTCCAGTCATCCTGAATGGCAAGTCGACGTAAGTCCGCCTAGTCTTAATGACGTTGAGAAAGCGTTAGGAAATCTGAAGCGAGGACGAGCTGCAGGTCCTGATAGACTGACCCCTGAGATATTTAAGGATGGTGGTCCAGTTTTAGCAGCTAGATTGACTGAGATCTTAGGTAGAATCTGGGAACTGGACGTAATACCATCCGACTGGTCTCAATCACTGATTGTCCCAGTCTATAAGAAAGGAAAAAGGTTCTCTTGTGACAATCACAGAGGAATCAGTCTAACTAATATAGTGTCTAAAAGATGAGCATCAATAATACTTCGATGCTTAACTACAGCTCATGAAGAATGGACTCGATAAAACCAGTCTGGTTTCAGACATGAACGTGGTTTTATAGACCAGATATTCACATTACGACAGGTCCTAGAACACACACACATTTAGGCGTCCAACAGTAGTTGTTTTCCTGGAGCTATAAGGGGCATTTGACTCGGTAGATCGTGAGGTTCTGTGACAGGGTCTGTCATTGAAATGTGTATCAAAGAAGTACATTAACCTTATACAAGCTCTCTATTTCAACACTACTGGTCGAGTGAGAGCTTATGGCGAACTGTCACCGGAATTATTGACTTCAAGTGGTGTCCGTCAGGGGTGTCCACTCTCTCCATTCTTGTGTAATTTTATCATAGACATGGTCCTAGAAATAACCTTATCCTCATCTGAGTTTTCAGGAGTATACGTTTTACCAGGTGGCTCGCTTATTGACTTAGAATATGCCGATGACATTGTCCTACTTGGCGAAGACGCTGACAAAATGCAGAGCCTTCTGACCACCCTAAGCAACAATTCAAGCATGTTCGGGATGTGGTTTCCCCCCACCTCGAAATGCAAAATGTTGCTTCACGACTGTACTGCATAGGCACCTGAACTAGTGATAGGGAGTGAAGTAGTCGAGCATGTTGATCACTTCACTTATCTATGGAGTCTGATCGGAGCTGAAAGCCTGGTGACTGACGAAATCTCAGAACGGATACAGAAGGCTCGACTGGCTTTTGCCAACCTGCGTCACTTGTGAGGTAGGCGAGATATCCGTTTGCTGAATAAAGGCGCAGTGTACTGTGCAGTAGTTCGCTCCGTCTTACTTTATGGCTGTGAAACATGGCCAGTGAGAGTAGAAGATATTCGTAGGTTACTGGTTTTCGATCATAGGTGTCTTCGAAGCATTGCTCGTATACCGTGGGACACCCGAGTGAGCAACGCTGTTATTAGGAAACGGGTGCTAGGTAAGGATGGCAAATCAATAGATGAAGTGGTGAAACTTCATCAGTTGAGGTGGTTGGGACATGTGTTGCGTATGCCTAACCACCGACTGCCTCGACGAGCTTTGTTTTGTAGTGTAGGAATAGGTTGGAAGAAATTTAGGGGCGGTCAGACCAAGACGTGGCAGAAATCCATGAAATCATTGAAGAGTGGACTTAGCCATGTCGGTAATTGTCGACTACCTGGTTGGGGTCCGCGAGATGATAATAATCGATGGTTAGACACCTTCAATGACATGACTCAAAATCGTTCGCAATAGCGCCGGTGCATTTATTCTTTGTGTTCTCTCAAATCCTAATCTTCTGGGTTCTTCAACACCTCTAGTTTTGACTTTTTAAACTTTTCTCATTTAATCAAACTTGTTGAATAATATCTTCTAATCTTAACCCCTCCGATTACTTCTACTATTGGATTTGAATTGACAATTACATCTCTGTGCTGATGTGGTACGTATGGCAACATGAACTGGTGTACTTACGTACGAAGTTCTACGTTGCAACTGACTGACTGACTGACACTAACCTTATACATGCTCTCTACCGGAACACCACTGGTCGAGTGAGGCCTTATGGCGAACTATCATCTGAATTCTCTACATCAAGTAGTGTCCATCAGGGATGTCCACTCTCTCCATTCTTGTTAACTTCGTCGTAGACATCCTCTTAGAGTTAACAGTAGGCTAGTCAGATTTTTCATGGGTTGACCTTCTACCAGGAAAATCGCTTACCAACCTAGAATATGCCAAAGACATAGTTCTATTCGGTGAAGACTCTGACAAAATGCAGAGTCTTCTGACTACCATAAGCAACAATGCATGCATGTTTGGGATGTGGTTTTCCCCCTCGAAATGCAAAATGTTGCTTCAAGACTGGGTTGCTTCGGCACCTGAACTAGTGATAGGGAGTGAAGTAGTCGAGATTTCTCCATTATTATTTGCCTTGATAATTGATGTGCGTTTGGAGCCGACAGTTTCATCATCTGGCTTTTCAGCAGTTAACGTACCGGGAGAATATTGTTGACTTAGAATATGCCGATGACATGGCTCTGTTTGGTGAAGATGCCAGCAAAATACTAAGTCTTCTGACCACTTTAAGCAACATGATCGGAATGCCATTATCCCTTTCGAAACGCTTCAGGATTGGCTTTCGTCGGCACCTGAACTAGTGAAAGTGAAGTAGTTCAGCGTGTTGGCCGCTTCATTTGTCTTAGGCTCGACTGGCCTTTGCCAACTCGCGTCACTTATGGCGTTGGCGCAATATCCGTCCGTCAACCGAAGGACGAGTCTACTGCGCATCAGTGCTTGTTTAGCCAGGGACCATCGAGTAAGGAAGTAAGGAAATAGATGGCAAATCAACCAATGAAATAGTGAGTCTTCACTAGCTTAGGGCATGTTATGTGTACCTGATCGCTGACTACCTTGACAAGTGATGCTACCAGGTGTAGCAGGTTAGAAGAAAGATAAAGCGCCCAAACCGAAACGTGGTTTCAATCCATGGATTCATTTACAGTTGAATGTTGTAGACAACCTGTTTGGCCGTTCACGAGACCATCGTAACTGGTGATATAGCTCAAAATCACTTACAATCGCGCAGATGCATCCATTCTTGATCCTCTCTCAAATTCTAATCTCCCGAATTCCTTGTGACTGCTTTTAGACTTGTTTCACTGTTTTATACCATTCCTGTTACAGACTAATACTTCTACAACGTCTACTACCATGAGCTTTGAACTGACAATCCGATTTCTCTGTGCTAGTGTGGTATGGCAACTTCAACTGATGTACTGAGTCCCAAGTTGCAGCTGACTGACTTATTCCTGAGCAGTGCACTTACTTGTTTTCACGAAAGTTTATAAACAAAATTCACTTTTAAATGCTTTGGACTAAGCAATTAGGTCGATAAATAACAGCCAGGAAGTTTTTAAAGGCATTCTGATTAGCTTCGAATACGATAACGGGGTCTACCATGAATCTATAAGGTGTTGTGTTTGTAAATTTCTAACGTTGTGAGTGAAAGGATACAGCCGTGCATACAGCTGCACAAAACCCGTGACCATGTTTCTCAACAAGTGAGATATCAAAGATAATAACTGTCATGATTTCACGAGACCACATGCAATCGGTAGAAAGAAATCTTAACCTGATAGACTGCTACAGATATAAAATAAGTTTAGTAGCCAAATAACTGCATTCATGAAAATAAGCCTGACACTTGAAATGTAATCTTTAAAAAATGAAAACACTTTTCAACAATATGACAGATTCACGAACTCATTTGTTCTTTAACATTATGCAAATGCTTAAAAGTAAGACGCAGGACAAATGGAATATCGACAGAATAATATTCTGGATGTACACTTATGAATGCATTGATTCGAATACTCCGTAAAAATGTTTCTTTTCAAAGGTACTGTAAGATTGTTTCTTGACATACAATGGTCTAAAAGAAAAACCGAGAACTATTGGATCATCAGTGGAAGTTTAACATTCAGTCAGGATTCAAAGTTACATGCGAACTGTAAACTTGAAATTATGAGGAAGATAGATGAATACGCACGTCGGATCAATTTACAAAAGATGATGGCCTCTTGAAACATATATAAAAGGAAAAGGTAACGACGGGTGGTGTTAGGACCATATATCACTTCTAAACACAGATTAAAACCACAGTTATTGATTTTTCCTTCATATAGGTTCGTCTTAGTTTGTAGGCCTATATCCGTCTTCATAAACCGAAATACACAATCGGCGTATTTGACAAAATCTTGTCCTAAATGGATCACCTCCCAGATTTATTGTCAGCAGCCTGAGGCTAGAACGTCGAGATTTTTCTCATGAACATAGCCACAAAGATTTCATGAAACTGACAGACCAAATGATTGGGACGATTTACTCAGCTGAGCTAAGAATTATACTTTCCAGCAGATGTCTCGTAGAATGATGTCGAGGATGAACTGCAAATGCTTTCTAGAAAAGAAACTACATAAACTACCTCACAACTGCGTGCTATGAATTGTTACCCGATTATCTAATTCTTTCTCGTGCAAACTTCTCAAGTTATCAGATTAAACGAACCTAGTATTACGACGGAACTAATTGTATCGATACAGCCTAAAAATATCTGGAGTTAAGAAAATTCCAAGTCTATTCAAATCTGTGCTTTTTGGAACAACCATTCACTGGAAACCATTTGCATTATTCTCACTGAAACAAATGATACCGTTGTACTAATCTACTGTTTACATTCCCACTAAAAGAATCATCCATATTTTTATCAGTTAACAATATACTTAACCGTCAGTAATAAATTGCTACTTGTGGAATAGGCGTTTTATAAATAACGATGAGCAGTGATTGAAAAATGTAGTCATACCCTCCAGAACCATTCTTCAGCAGAATCTGTCGATTTATTGGTAAAATTAACACCATTATCATCATTTAGAATTACACACCAAGCATATACTCTGAATATACACAACTGCTCAGAAATGTTGGCTGGTTCATTTCTATGTTCAGTAATCGTTCTGTCCAGCAATACTTCTTACGGTAATTTTAAACGTTGTATGCTCTTCATTTTGCCTTTTAACCACGAGTATCAGTAAACTACATATATAAGTACACAATTTAGACAATCATCGAAACCATTCTTACCACCACTAATTCCTACATAGTCATACATTATTGTTGTACCGTTGGGAGCAGACATGTCTTAAGTCAAGATCGTATAGTACTCAAGTGACGATGCAATACAAATTACAAACTGATGTATAAACACTGTACGGTTCGCAGGAACAGTTCAAGGAAATTTTTACTTGGCAACGTCGCGGATCTTTGTACGTATCTACATCAGCTCAAGCTGCCATACCACGTTAGTACAGAGATAATCGTCAATTCAAATCGCATAGTAGTAGACAAACTCCAGCTTTCTACAAACTTACTCGTACATTGTCGTAGACGGTGGTTAAGCAAACATAACATGTTTCGACCGCCTTAATCGAAGGACAACACCTTTGTTAACAAGTTAGCCGCTTGTAGCTGGTGGCCTGTGGCTAGACATAGCATTTTTCACTATGCTGACTCACCAACAAAAAAAGGTTATCACTGACGACAGCCATTCTATGAATTACTAGTGTGACTCTTTTAGCTAGCCAAATAAAATTATGCTAAACAGTCAAGCATTCCGCATCAGAGTTGGTCGATACAGAGACATAGACTATAAACATAACATAGAAATCGGTTAGGCTTTGTTTAGAAAAATAACAACTGAAATCCGCATTCATGCATTTATTACGTACAAGGATCAACTCTCTTCTTCATCATCAGTATCTTCATTCTCAAAGTTGAAGAACCGTAACTCATAAGAATCCTTTGATTTGGCCACAACACGGAGGAAATCTCGTAGTTTGTGACGTTTGAGAAATTTCTTGGTAAGATATTTCAGATACCTATGTATATAAATTAAAAAAGTGTTAAGACTCACCTTTTAGAAAAAGGGATGTTTGAGGTAACATGTATGGTTGATTTGTCACGTTCCACATGAACATCTTTTCCGAGATTATTAAGCTTTTTATTCACTTTAATGCGTTCTTTCAAATATTTTTCCTAAGAGAATGGTCATCAAGGCCATACTGACATACCAGTAAACTGGGGCTAACTATATCTTCATCAATAACTCCAGGGGAAATACATATGCTGAACTTTAACACCTGCTTTTTCTTTGAGGCTGGTTTGTGGGACTTTGGTTTCGGGACGGACTAACGAATATAAATAAAGATAGTACGGTACCTTTGCAACAACCATGCTGAAAACTGTCTTCGCCCGCCGTAAGGTAATAGGCCGTTCAACTGACAATAACCTACGAACGATTGTGATTGGACTTAGTAATTCTGGTTTTAGTTAGAAGGCATGAGGTTAATATGACCATGTATCGTATCAATCATTTACGATTAAGCATTCTCTAAGTCAATAAAGTAGGACTGCATTCATTTTTTTGAGGGGGTAGAACAAGATTTGGTTACTCGCTAGAAAACTGTTTCAAGGGAATTTATTTATTTCCTGGCCTCGAAACTTGAATTAATTTTTCTGTGATTGTTCTTACACAGTTGGTACATAGAAAATGTTCTAAGATCGAAACGACAAAAGCTCTACCTATAAACTGGGTGGTCCCAAAAGCTTTGACAGTTATCTCACAGCAATGTGTAGTAGTTTTTAAATTTTAAGTAATGATGAAGATCAGGTTATTGCGGCTCTCTGTAACAGGTAGATTTATTAAAAGCCTTTTTATTATCAATGAAATCTATATCTATAAGGAGCTCTTAAACTCTTGGAGAGCTCATAACGAGGTAGTGAGACAAAAGTGGCCCGTTCTGAAGCAGTGTTGCATCTCCGAAAGGATCTGTAGTATACAGATGGTTAAATGAGTTAAAAACTGCCTGAACCCTACAGTAATCAATAAATAAAAAATATATCATTCCTCATTCTTTGTTAGATTCAAGTAAATAAGGCTGATTTTTCAGAAAACTTATAGTATACGGAACCGTTAAAATTTGGGATTGTATTGATAGCTGCTCACTGTTCTTATTTCAAAAAATCCAACTAAATTTTTTATAAGGGCTTAGAGCCTGAACAGAATTTTCTTGTCCGCATATCAGCTCAGCCCTGTATTTTGTTGTGACAATAGTCCTTTCCAACTATGTTTGTGTTCATCTTAGTGCATTATATCCATTTAACCCTATAACCATGAGGAATTGATATCAGTTTTAGGACAAAAACCAGGTATAAACTCACAGGTCATCGTGGGACAGTACCAGGGGCTCTGACGTAAATCCTGGTTATCTGCATTAGCGTGTTTACCTGAGGTGCATATGCACTTGAGAACAGTCATAATAACATCACAGTTCAACTCAATAGAACATCTAAATATCTGAGGTGCAATATCCGAATTCACCTAATACCGAAATTTGGCTTACTTAGCTCCAACTACTGATGAAAACTCAAGAAGTGATTAGGAAATAACTCATACGAAGTATAAGATGTAGAAGACCTGGAGACAAATCTTGTGGAGGCCAAATAAATTACTGCTTATATGGTAAGCGTTTGCAATTAGCTGTTGATTACTTTTCAAAACATACCAGAAAATCTCTCATATATTTCATCAGAGGCTCAGTCGCATGATTTGCAACTGTCCATCAAATTTTGTTCTTTTTCGCCTTCGTGTACTCCACAAAAGCATTTTGATGAATGATTTATTGTTACTGATCTTCCTGAAACTAATGAAATTAAAGAATGAACCATGTAGTTGAGATAGCGTGTGGAAAGTAATAAAAGTTCTGTCCAGTTTCCGTTCATTCTTCTCATGTCTTTCTCGATTTCTCAAAGTAATGTGTTCTTTGGCCTTCTTCTTTTCCTTTTGCCTTGAGGGTTCCATGTGAGGGCTTGTCTTGTGACACAGTTAGGTGCTTTTCGTAGTGTGTGTCCTATCCACTTCCACCGCTTCTCCCTCATTTCCTCCTCCACTGGAATCTGGTTTGTTCTCTCCCACAGTTCGTTGTTGCTGATGGTGTCTGGCCAACGAATACGAAGTATTTTGCGCAGACAACAGTTCATAAATACTTGCATCTTATGGATGATGGCTTTCGTAGTTCTCCAAGTTTTCGCTCCGTACAGTAGAACTGTCTTGACTGCCAATCCGCACCCTCATATCTGCATCGGATCCACCTTGATTGTCGATGATGCTGCCCAGATATGTAAAGGTGTTAACGTCCCACAAGGCATCTCAATCAATAGTGATTTGATTGGTGCATGTTGTGTTGCATCGGAGAATTTTGCTTTTTCCTTCATGTATGTTGAGACCTACTGCTGCAGAGGCTGCTGCTACAGTGGTTGTCTTCTCTTGCATTTGATGTTGCGTGTGCGATAGAAGGGCCAAGTCATCTGCGAAGTTGAGATCGTTCAGCTGCTTCGTAGATGTTCATTGGATACCGTGCTTCCCTCCAAATGTTGACGTCTTCATAATCCAGTCGATGACCAGGAGAAAGAAAAAGGGTGAGAGTTAGCGACATTGCCTCACACCGGTCTTCACATTGGACAAGTCTGTCAGCTGACCTCTGTGCACGATTTTGCATTTCGATCCATAATAATAATTCCGTATAATGTTGAATATCCTCTCGATTTATCCGATGGCCATGCTGATCTCTTCAGTTGTTTGTGGATCAACAAAGATTGGGAAGTCCTTAGATGCTGCTTCGATGTTATATGGGTTCAGTGGAGTTCCTTAATTAGATTTTCGAAAAGTGGAACGACAACATCACGGAAGTATAACTGCAAAACGTCCTTTATATGGAAATTCAGATCTCTAAACGCTGGTGAACTACAGAAAATTCTGCCATAGTGAACAGATATAATTCCTGAATATCCACGTGCTTCGATTTATTAATAATTTATTCTCAAATATTTAGAAGTCAGAAGAGGCATGCCACTCTACAGGCGAGATAACAATGTTGAAACTGCTGACATATTTTAGACTTGGTTAATTTCAATGGGACTCTCAAAAGAATATTACTGGTCGGGGAGTACAAATATATCTTAGTGCAGCTGTCAAGGGACTCCTTTGTTTTTTGAGACGGTGAGTCTGTCAAGCTCACATTCAGCTACCTTAATAAAAGATCAAGTTTTGTATGTATTCCCAGCCGTTTTAGTTTTCTGTTTCAATAGCTTTTGGTACATTATGACTAAAAGTTTCTCACAGTAACATCTTTTGTAAAAATAATACCGAATTCGAGCTTTGTAATGGCTATTTAGATTTTGAAGCGCTCACACTGTATGTAACACTCTCGAAATATTGGAAGGACATCTCTGGTACTACAAAAGCATCTTCACGCAAAAAGTATGAACGAAAGTAATCCCTTTTTCTTGCTGCGTCAATATCCGCTGAGTAAACTTCCTATCTAGCCAGTTTCGCAAGTTCGCTATTGCTAGCTGTTTTTTATGTTATACAAACCACTAAAATGTGACATTTAATAACGTTAACGTTCTTTTAACGAGGTACTTAAAGAATAAACCTGTAAAACAAAGTTTTATCCTCCTATAAATGTAGAGATAAGCTCCAAAGATGCATAGTGTAGATTTATTTCGACGGTGGTTGTCCTAATTGCTTCCAATAGAAACACTCCTGTACGTTACTCCTAGATCCAGGTCCCAGCCAAATCAAAAGGGCAAAATTTCTAGGAGAAAACGTCTCTTATTATTATAAAATGGAAATACAGAGTCTTACGGTATTTTTGTTTCTTCCAGGACTAAATTACTCCGTAGAGTATCCAGTACAATAGCTAGTAAGTGACACTAAGTCCAGCAGCCACCGCGTCCATCCAAAAATGTGGCGGTAGCCATATTATATCAAATTTAAACAATATATGTACAGTTCAAAAGCAAACACAAAAACTTCAATATAAGTACAAAATATAGAAAGAATAACAACATACAATGGTAAAAATCTCAAATTGGAATCAAATAAGATACCAAAAATGTCAAGAGAAAAAGTCCATCATGTCATAGCAAAAATATGTAAACATGGAGGGATTTTCCAAAAACACAAAACATTCAAAAAGAATTCTACATATAGTATGACATAAATCGGATACACGGACATTGTCAATACTGACACCTGAAGCTTCTCAAAGAATGATCACAGAGCTGATAAAAACAGAAGTCTAGGATATGGATATGGAAATATATGTTAGGATAATGACCGACGTGTCAGATTGTATGCAACCTAAAATTGACGAAATTTTTCAAACGATCAGCATGATGTATTCAAACGTGATCTGGTGTAGGTGCTTGAAGAGGCACTTTGAGCAAAGGATGTGTACAGT
Source organism: Schistosoma turkestanicum (assembly GCA_944470395.2). Classification (NCBI taxonomy): domain Eukaryota; kingdom Metazoa; phylum Platyhelminthes; class Trematoda; order Strigeidida; family Schistosomatidae; genus Schistosoma; species Schistosoma turkestanicum. The sequence goes on from OX103974.1 coordinate 5,573,062, forward strand.
GAAACTCATGAGACCAACATCTGAGTCAAAAACTAATTAGGAACAATTCAGAGAATTTATCGTTTCCCACCTATCAGGCCATACATCAACTTACTTTAGTCCTTTTTATCTGGTTCATTAAACACGAGTCAATCTGGGAGGCCTTTAATTGCTTTTAAACTTCTACTTCCCAGACTAGAGCAGAATCGGAAAAACTGGAAATGAGACATTTCCCTAGCAGAGAAAGTCACTAGCAGTTGTATTACTTCATATGTTGAGGTAGCGGTTCATAAGATTTATTAATTGACTAGTCAGGACAGTAGTATTTCACAGCGTGTATATGTTGAACAATGTCCCTTCAGCTAATTGGTGTATAGTTAATACAAAAGAATCATCATCAATGTCGTTAACTTGCCAATATTATTCTCAACTAAACTGTTTTGAAGCAACAAGTTATCCTGTACACCTTGTTGGTTTAGAAAGCTGTTCCACTCATCATAGACGTACTTAGTTGCAGACAATTAATAACAGATGGCAGAGAAGTTGTAGGTGAGGACGATGATTACTTTTATATTTGTTCACTTGTAGTGATATATGACAACTAGAGACATACATTCGACTGAAAAAAACGTTGACATCTTGGATAGACAGAATACAAAGAACAGTGATAAATTCTTAGAAACTTGACACGTCAACTTGCATTCGATGAACACATCACAATCAGTCCAAATCAAAAAGTAATCTGGAAAACCATGAACATATATAACATCACGTATCATAACAGAGAGGTAGATACAAACTAACGAATATCGAGGTCAATAGTACAAGCTAAGAGCTTGAGAAATCCGAATACTTCTGTTCTACCCGAATTCCGCGCTTGTGATGTTGTTCAGAACAGTAAACGCCGAACGACTGAACCATCCAGCACAGAGGACGAGACTTCATCATAAGCTACTGACAACAAACACAAAGTATAGATTGACAGCGTCCGACGACAGTTATCTTTCTGGACCTTAACGCTTAATTTGAATCAGTCAGTCGTGAGGTTCTGTAGCAATGTCTATTATTAAAAGGAGTACCAATGAAGTACATTAACCTTATACCAGCTCTCTACTCGAACACTACAGGTCCAGTTACAGCTTGTGGTGCACTGTCATCGGAATTTGTTATTTCGATTGCTGTTCGTCAAGACTGTCAACTTTCTCCAATCTTGTTTAATTTTGTTTTGAACATGCTTCTGGAGATAAAATTATCGCCTGAACTTTCAGAAGTAGAAGGAGATCCATTGATTGATTTAGAATATGCCGATGGGATAGTTCGACTTAGTGAAGACACTGGCAAAATGCAGTGTCTTCTGACTACCCCAAGCAACAATGCAAGCATGTTCAAGATGTGATTCTCACCGTCGAAATGCAAAATGTTGCTTCAGGGATGGGTCGCATCGGCACCTGAACTAGTGATAGGGAGTGAAGCAGTTGAGTTTGTCGACCGCTTCACTTCTCTTGGGAGTCCTGATGGCCTGGTTTCTGATGAAATATCAGCATGAATAGAGAAAGCTCTATTGGATTTTGTCAACTTACGTCACCTATGGCGCAAGCGAGATATCCGTTTGCTGACTAAAGAACGAGTGTACTGTGCAGTAGTTCGCTCCGTCCTACTTTGTGGTTGTGAAACATGGCCATTCACAGTAAAAGATCTTCGTAGCTTACTGCTTTTAGATCACAGGTGTCTCTGAATAATTGCTCGTGTATCCTGGGATAACCGAGTAAGCAATGCTGTGGTTAGGAAACGGGTCCTAAGTAAGGATGAGAAATTATTAGATGAAGTATTGAAAATTCATCAGTTAAGGTGGTTGGGACCTATGTTATGAACGCCCAGCCACCAACTGCCTCGACGAGCTAATTCACTTAATTATACATGTTGAATAATATCTTCAAACCCTAATCTCTTCGATTACTGCTAATACTTTTACTACCTCTAATACTATGGAATTGGAATTGACAATTACATTTCTGTGCTAATGTGGTATGACAGTTTAAACTGATGTACCTACGTACATACGTAGTTCTGCATTGCTGTCTGTTGATTGATCGATAAGTTGATACTTTCAGTATAACACTCCCATTTTATGCTTTCCCCAGCTTATAAACATCCACTACTAATCTTACACATTATTAATATTAGATAATCAGATACCTTAACGTGGTAGTCGGGCTTGCCTACCATCATGACCCAACCGAACTATACTGACTGGAACATATGTTCCTGCAGGTCCTTCCATGCAAGGCAGGTCGATTGGAGAACGATCAGACTAAAAGCAGCTACCCAAGGTCTGAGGGCGAAGTCGTACTGCTGACTGTGATGGAGGAGTGTGACAGCAGTAAGGTGTTTCCCTCGGACGACCAGCATCTGCAGCAATGCTGCCTTCTCACAAGGAAGGAATAGGTTAGAAAAGGTCGACCCTAAAATGTCACACCTCACCCTAACTCACGGATTTCCGTCTCCGTCGGGGCTTTCAAGAGCGGAGCTAATCGTGAAAAAACCCTCCATAAAAAGGCCGTGCGTGACCGGCCTCAAGTAGTTGTCCCTTGGACTCTGCGGTCACGCTCCCAGGTCTCCAAGACCAACACACTAATCTATCTTCCTTTTCGGGTCCCACAAGAAACAACCTTCGACGGTATGGCCAGCCAGGAAGTGACAACCACCCTCATACCCATAACACCACGAAAAAATTGAACTACTCAATTGACACAATCATACAAAACAGCCAAATAATAGGTTTATTGATTTATTTAAAAAAGAAAGGAAAAATAATAAGCAATTTTACAAGTCAGCATATGTAAACTATGTTTTACAAAATAATTTTTTTTTAAATAACTAGAATTAAAAGAAAAAGTGGTGGTGGGGGGGGGGAATATTGGGTAAGAAATCGAGAAAAAAAAGAAGTCGAAGATAAAAACCACTGATGAATGAAGGAGGAGGGTGGGGAAAGGTTATAGTTGCTGTTTAATTTTTTTAGTAAAAATAATTATTTTTTCACAGAAAAAAAAGATAGAAAATAACACTTCTTTTTCATTGTTTGAGTAAGTCAAGAAAAAAAAAACAAATTGATCATTATTTTGAATAATAATAGAAAAGCAAAACCAACTTACCTAAAAGTAAAATTTGAAATTTTTTATACTTGATCATATCATATCATATATCTTAAAAGTTATTAGTCTAGTAAAACAAACTTGAACATTGATCAATGATCAATGATCAATATATATATATCTATATATGATGAGATTGTTTTGTGGTTGTTATTGTGTTTTGTAGTAGAATAAGAAGAATAAGAATATTAATAATAGTAATAAGAAGCCAACTTAACAGAATGGAATGTCATTAAATAAGAATCTCTATCTATCTCTCTCTCTCCCTCTCTCTTGCTATATATATAAGTGTGCATTGTTGTGTATTGATGCATAGAGCTCTTGATTATCATCGTCATCATCAGCATCGTAATCACATATCACGCATTTCTTTAAAGAATAATTCCATTTCTTTTTTAAGTTTTTCATTTTCTGTCTGTTGTTTTAATAATTCAGCTTGATTTATGAACGAAAGAAAAGGAGAACAAAGGAAAACAGAAGATTATAAATATGATGCATGCGATGTGAGCATGAGAATTGTGCTCAAATACAACAACAACAATGGCACAGGAAGCAAGCTTATCAGCAGTGTTGAATAAAGCCCTTCATAAGATGGTGGAGAAAACTTGTAGCTCAGGTGGATGATTGTGGTGGTGTTTGGTTGTCTGAGCTGGGTGTTTTTGGTTGTGGAGCTTTTATTGTTCTCCTGCTGAACAACATCATCAGCACAAACTTTGAATGATTCACTTCTATCTGAAGTTTGTGCTGATGATGTTGTTCAGAACAACAATCAAAGCTCCACAACCAAAACATCCTCAGATCAGAGAACAAAACACCACCACAAAGCCCTTGATGGTTTGTTTGATATGACGTTATTTGATAAATATATGAAGGGGAATGACAACACACTTTTTGGTTGATAGGCTGAAGGATGATCGTAGTGGATATTTAATTAAAACTTCAAATGATTTTGAGTAAAACTAGTTTCTTTAAGCATGTTATTATACACGATTCACTGTTCTAATAATCGATGGCCATCGTATTACACATTTGAAATCATCAATCAATCATTGTTTGACCGCCATTAGAAACCTGAAAGCACTGGACGACCGTTTCGTCATGGCATGGGACTCATCAGTAGTGTACATCCACGACTCCTGCACCTCGCTGGATTCGAACCCGAGACCTTCGAGGTGATCAATGGAGTTCAACCCTGTCGCATGTAGGCAGTAACTACCAAAGACAAATGGGTGAGACTGCGCGAAGTCCGTAGATCACTCAGTTGGACAATAACACTGTTGGATACCGGCGCAGTGGTCCGATGGTTAGGCGTTCGCGCACAATACTGAAGGTCCCGGGTTCGAATCCTTTGTGGTGCAGGAGTCGTGGATATACAGTGCTGATGTGTCCCATACCAGTGCTTCCAGGTTTCTAATGGTGGTCTGACAATCATGATTTCAAATGTGTAAAAAAAACCGCTAATCTCTCCATAGCTCTAACTGAAGAACATCGTATTACAGACAGCGCGGTAGATCAGTTGATGAAGTGTTGAGATTTCATTAGTGGACGTGGTTGGGACATGTGTTACGTATGCCTAACCACCGACTGCCTCGTCGAGCTATGTTTTGTGGTGTAGGAATAGGTTGGAAGAAAGGTAGGGGCGGCCGAACCAAAACATGGCACAAATCCATGGTGTCCATGACAACTGAACTGAGCCATGTTGTTAGATGTAGACTACCTGGTTGGGGTCCGCGAGATGATTGTAATCGATGCTTAGAGACCATGAATGACATGGCTCAAAACCGTTTGCAATGGCGCAGATGTATTTATTCTTTGTGTGCTCTCGAATCCTAGAATTTTTAATTCCTCATCACCTTTATCTCTTTACTTTTAAGTTTATTTCACTAGATTCTACTTCTTGAATACTATCTTTAAACTCTAATCTCTCCGATTACTGCTGATACTTTTACTACCTCTACTAGGATTTGAATTGACAATTACATCTCTGTGCTAATGTGGTATGGCAACTTGAAATGATGTACGTACGTGCGTACGTACGAAGTTCTACGTTGCAACTCATCATCATTAACAGACAACATTATTCAGTTTACTGATGCTTCGTTAAGTCAGTTGAAATGTATGCACACCACACCGATTGAATTTGTAAGGTCTGAGATACTGCCCGGCTACCTCAACCGAATCAGGTAGTTTTCTTAGGAGGCCCCTACTCCCTGAGCCTTTCATCCACAGGTCTAATCCACAAAGCAGTAGATCATTGTCAAACGATACAGTCCCATGATATCTGGTGACAAAAAAACTAGGTCCACACACCATCCATTCCATCAAGATCCTAGAGACTGTGTGCACCATTGGTTTGAAATTGTAGTTTTCCAACTCCTCTACGTAAATCCCCTATATGTGCACCAATCTAGTTAAAGTTCTGAACAAATATTGACTTTTTGTTCGCAAAATTTCGTAAACAACATCCCTTCTGTACAAGAAAACAACGAATACGCCTATTCCTGGCAGTGGCTATATGTGTATGGCCATATGATGAGAGTATTTGGAAGGGAAGAGCAGACTCTCTCTCACACTGTCGGCCATCAGTTTTTTTTACTAATATTAACTGAATGATTTCAAAATGTCAGCCCGTTTTAAAATAATAATATTAATAATAATAGTAATAAATGAAAACATCAAATAAATTGATCATATCTGAGAAAATTTTTACCTTTACGTGATTTGATTTGTCGTTCAAGTGTAGCAATATTTCTTTCAGAATTCTCATAGGTATCGATTGCCTTAAAAAAATATATACACAATACAACACAACACTTGAATGAAAGTTTGAAGCGAAAATCAATCATGTGGAAGTGAAAATGATCAATACCGAACTACAAGTACTACTGTAGTGAACGAGAACACAGGTGAGGGCAACCGAATTGTATTTAACGAAAATTACACAGTTACTCAGTAAAATAGGAAAATCATATCGTAAATCGTTAATTTGCAAAATATCAGTTCATCATATCGAACTGGACTGTTCCTGTTGCAAAACATCAATCCATTGTCACTATTCATGCGTTTCATACAAATTCCATTGTGTTCCCAGTCTTCCTTTCTTGATCTTACCTCATCTTCTGCTGCCAGACATTACGTTTTTGCTCGCGTCATATACTACTTATAAGTAGCTCACACCACACTACTACAGTAGTATCTCAACAAGACGAAGCAATCAACCAATCAATCAATCTTTGTTTAAAAAAATCAACTTATATTACTAAATTATTACAGTAATGTCTAGTGCATAGGTTGAACAGATGTAGTTCATTGAAATAGTGATGTGTCGCACACTCTGTCTTTCTGAAGTATACAATACACATCAATGTCAAGTCAGTCATAACATAGGACTTGGTACAGGTAAGTTTAGGTTGTTATACTACATTAGCATAGAGGCGCAACTGTCAGTTCAAATCACATAGTGACAGAGATAGTAGAAGTATTAGCGATAATGGAGAAGATTAGGGTACGAAGATATTTTCCAAGAAGTATAATTCAGTGAAATCAATTTAAAAAGAGAAATGTAGTGGTGATGAGGAAATCAGAAGATTAGAACGTGAGGGAACACAAAGAGTGGATGCACCTGCAGCATTGTAAACGGTTTTGAGCCATGTCATTCAAGGTCTCTAACCATCGATTATTATCATCTCGCGGATTCCAACCACGTAGTCGACATCTAACGACATGACTCAGTCCACTGGTTATTGACTTCATGGGTTTCTGTCATGTTTTAGTCTGGTCACCACTAGCTTTCTTTCAACCGATTCCTACACCACAAAATATCGCTCGTCGATGCAGTCAGTGGTTGAGCATACGTAATACATGTCTCAGCCACCTCAACTGATGAAGTTTCAATACTTCGTCTATTGAAGTGCCATTCTTACCTAGCACCCGTTTCCTAACGACAGCATTTCTTAATCAGTTGTCGCAGGATACATGAGCAATTATTCAGAGACACCTATGATCAAAAAACCAGCCACCTACCAATATCTCCTACTCTGACTGGCCATGTTTCACAGCCATATAGTAGGACGGCACGAACTACTGCACAGTACACTTGTCCTTCTAGTCAGCAAAGCTTCTGCGAAAGAGAGAGAGCGCAATAGCTCATGTTCTACTGAAAAAATTATATCTCACTAGTGATCGCAGACTACTTACTTACTACTTTATTATTAAGAGTACTTTTTTTATTTACAAACTAAAAACCAATCGATCAATAGAACATATCTAAATCTCTCTCTCTCTATATATATATATATATATCTACTCATCTACTCATTTATGATAGATAAGAGAGAAAACCAATTGATTTAATAACTAGAAAAAAAAAGTAGAAACAACAGAAACATTTTATTTGCGATTTCTTTGCACTAATTATTTCACATTTTGGCAATCAGTGTATGTGTGTGTGTATGTATGTTTGAGTGTGTAGTAGTAAGTACTCAAGTTGGAGAGAATAAACATTTTTTAATCGGTTAGTATTTAGTATTTCACTGACATGCACACAAGCGCACAAATAGTTACATTTATGCATTCAGCACACATAGACACACACACACACAGAGGGAATCTAGTTATCATCAAAAAAACATTATGACCATTCATTTTTCTTCTTACCAAGATAACTAACTACCAATACTACTACTACTACTACTAATAGTACTACTTAATTACAATACCATTACTACTACTACCACTAAGCAATGTAATCATTAAAACACAAATAGATAGATAGATATTTAAAACAAATGTCGATTTTAAAATCAGAGAGAGGTGATTCAAAGTATAAGTATATAAATACATAAATATATATTTCTAAATTTTACAAAAGATGAATATACCATAAAGAGAGAGAGAGAGGAGTAAGGAGTACAACACAGTGAATGATGAATCATTGTACACACTTCTCATTGATAGTTGTTGCATTGGTGCAAATATAAATAACTAACTAGTACTGTACTATTATTATTGATATTAACATTTTTGTAAATATCATACATAACATCGGTTATTGACAATCGTATTTATTGTCTTGTCATTGAAATAATCATACTATTAATATCATACTTGCGATGCATTGATTGGATTCAATTAAAACACACCACACCGCACACACACACACACGCACATAAACATGATTGCGAAGAAAAACACCAACAACTAAACAAAATAAAAAATTACGTGGTGGTTGTACACGTGAAGTAAGTATATAGAAGATCGGATGAAAATGAGATCACAGGAGTAGTTTTTTTTTGTTTTATTTAAAAAAATAAAGAGATATATATTATTGATTGAATCTGGATGAGTTAAAGAGAATACAATTATTATTGTAGCTAATAAAACACAAAACGTGTGGAATGAATCCGTTGAATACTAACAGAAACAGGTTAGTCAGATGCAACGTAGAACTTTGTACGTACATACGTACATCAGTTCATGTTGCCATACCACATTAGCACAGAGAGGTAATAAAGGTATTAGAAGTAATCGGAGAGGTTAGAATTAGAAGATATTATTCAAGAAGTATGATTCAATGAGATAAGTTTAGAAAGTAAAAACTAGGTGTTGAAGAATCCAGAAGATTAGGATTTGAGAGAACACAAAGAATAAATGCACTGGCGCCATTGCGAACGATTTTGAGCCATGTCATTCAGGGTCTCTAACCATCGATTATTATCATCTCGCGGACCCCAACCAGATAGTCGACAATTACCGACATGGATTTCTGCCATATTTTGGTTTGGCCGCCTCTAACTATCTTCCAACCTACTCCCACATTACGAAACAAAGCTCGTCGAGGCAGTCGGCAGTTAGGCATACGTCGCACATGTCCCAACCACCTCAACTGATGAAGTTTCAGCACTTCATTTATTGATCTGCCATTCTTACCTAGCACCCGATTCCTAATAACAGTGTTGCTCACTCGGGAGTCCCAGGAACAGAAACAGGTTCATCATACTGTATGTAGTATTACTCAAAACGTGGAGAGATTGTTTTGGAAATAAAAAATATATACGTGATTTTTCAATTAGAGCTATGGAGAGATTAGCGGTTTATTTTTACACATTGATATCATCAATCAATCAATCATTGTTGGACTAGTATTGGAAACCTGGAAACATTGGATGTGACCGATGGAGTTCAACCGTGTCGGGTATAGGCCGTACTTACTACCAAAGACAAATGAGTGAGGTTGCACAAAATCTCTAGATCAATCAGAGTTAGACATGAACATCGTTAGATTCTATCGGCTTAATGGTCCAACAGTTACGAGTTCACGCGCAAGACCGAAGGTCTAGGGTTCGAATGCTGCGAGGTGCAGGAGTTGAGGATGCGCAGTGCCACTGATGAGTCCCACACCAGGACGAAACAGCCGTTTTTCAGTGCTACCAGGTTTCTAATGATGGTCTAACAAGGATTGATTGAGGATTTCGATGTGTAAAAATGTAAGCCAGTAGAATGAGTAAGGAGCAGGCGATACAGTTCATCTCCCACTTTGATAAATAATGTAAGGAAACCCTAACCAGTATAACTGTCGACTTTTATGCTAAGCTTCAAATCAAACCATTGATTTACAGCTGTACGTTCTTCAACTAGGCAGTTGTATTGGCCACGGAGCATCCATTCTTTGTGTTCTCTGAAGTTCTCGTCTTCTGCATTCCTCATCAGCTTTATCTTTTTCATCTGAAGTTTGTTTCACTAGATTACACTTCTTGAATAATGTCTTCGAACCCTAATCTTCTCTATTACCGCTAATACTTCTACTATATCTATCACTATGATGTTTGAATTGATGCAAGTAGTTACAAAGTTCTACGTTGTTGCTGACTGAGGCAGTTGTGGTAATTCAACATATTTCAGTCCTACATATCTAGCACTCACATCATGTCACCGCATCAAGCATATAAAAAGTGATAATAGAGAGAGGGGGTTGTGTACCTTTACTCTCATTCTGAGGTATTTTTTTTACAGAGACTTCGACCTTTTTTAATCAAGCTCTAGGGAACACTCTTCTCCAACAGACGACCTCATAGTTAGGTTATATGAAACAAATCAAAGGCAAAGCTGACACGAAAGAATACAATTATTGTTGCGATGGTATTCACAAAATCAACTGCATACAAACTTTGTTCAAGAGAGAGAAGACAAACTGCAGCACCTCGGAGGATTACAACCCGGAACCTCCGGAGTGAACAATGGAGTTCAACCCTGTCGGGTGTAGGCAGTAACTACCAAAGAAAAATGGGTTAGGTCGCGCACAGTCCGTAAATCAATCAGAGTTAGACATTAACACCGTCGGATGCCGGCGCAGTGGTCCGATGGTTAGGCGCTCGTGCACAAAACCGAAGGTCCCGGGTTCGAATCCTGCGAGGTGCAGGAGTCGTGGATGCGCAGTGCCACTGATGAGTCCCATACCATGACGAAACGGCCGCGTTTCAGTGCTTCCAGGTTTCTAATGGCGGTCATATAATAATGATTGATTGAAGAGAAACCATTTGCCAATTATTTTCTTTTCATAAAATGACCAATATATTTCTCAGCAAATAAACAAAAAACATCCGGATATTTTAACGAAAAGATTCAGTCAGCTACAAGGTATAACTTTGTACGTACATCAGTTCTGGTCGCCATACCACATTGGCACAGAGATGTGATTGTCAATTCAAATTCCATAATAGTAGAGGTATTAGAAGTATTAGCAGTAATGGAGAAGAATAGGGTTCGAATAAATTATTCGAGAAGTAGAATCTAGTGAAATAAATTTAAAAATAGAAAGATAGAGGTGATGAGGAATTCAGAAGATTAGAATTTCAGAGAATACAACGAGTGGATGCACGTGCCCAATCGCAAACGATTTTTGAGCCATGTCATTCAAGGTCTCTAGCCATCGGTTACTATTGTCTGACGGACCCTAACCAGTTAGTCTACACCTACTGACATGACTCAGTCCACTTGTCAGTGACTTCATGGATTTCTGCCATGTTTTAGTCTGGCCTGGTCTAGCTTGCTTCCAACCTACTCCCCTACACACAACACGAAACATCGGTCGTCGAATCAAACGAACCATAAATTCATCTATCACATTGTAAAGATATAAATATGTATTTTATTCCTTTTAGAATAAAAATTATAAATACCTGAGAAGTTCAAAAGAAACGAAAGTACACATTACATTTTACAATAAAAAAAAGTAGAAACTACAACATCTAGTTTGGTCTACTAACATTACAATACTACTACTACTCACACTACTGTGGTGCGAGCTACTTATAAGTAGTATATAACGTGAGTGTCAACGTAAAGTCTGGTAGCATAATATGGGGGGAAGATCAAGAAAGGAAGAGTTAGAAAACAATGGAATTTGTATCAAACGCATGAATAGTGACAATGGATTGATGTTTTGCAACAGGAACAGTCCAGTTCGATGGATAGTACTATTGTAGTACTATTGTAGTGAAGGAGAACACAGGTGAGGGCAACCGAATTGTATTTAACGAAAATTACAGAGTTACTCAGTAAAATCGGAAAACCATATCGTAAATCGTTAGTTAATTTGCAAAATATCAGTTCATCATCCATCGAACTGGACTGTTCCTGTTGCAAAACATCAATCCATTGTCACTATTCATGCGTTTGATACAAATTCCATTGTTTTCTAACTCTTCCTTTCTTGATCTTCCCCCCATATTATGCTACCAGACTTTACGTTGACACTCACGTTATATACTACTTATAAGTAGTTCGCACCACAGCACCACACTACTACTACTACTACCCTAACAACCTTCACCAAAAAATTATCAATAATCATTAGAAAATAATAATAGTTCAGTAGCAAAGTAGAAACATAACCATACATTACTAATTAATATTAAAAATTGAAAATGTTTGCTTAAAAAAATACACTAGCCAACAAATACATACAAATACACATACTCTACTTAATCATACAAAATAACTACACTACACTACTAGTTAAGAAGGGAGGGAGGGCGGCGACGACTTCATCTTAGAAGAAGTAATTTTGCTTTCTACTGGCTCACATATATATACATATCGATGAAGAAAGGCTAAATTTGTTTTAAAAATAGTTTAGTTCAGTTTATTTTCTCTCGTGTGTGTGTGTGCGTATATGTGTGTGTGAGAGAGAGTGAGTGTGTGTGACAGAATGTTGAGCTGATGTGCAAAAATTCATAAGACTATTGATTTAACAATAAGAATAGATGTTGATAACAATATGTTGTAATACGTATACAGTTTCACGACTAACTCTTTCTTTTTCTATAATGTCATCACTCTTCAATTGATAGAAGGTATTCTGCATTACAGGGTTGTGAAGATTGTTAAGTTACATATTTTTTTTAAACCATGATGGTTAGGTGTTTGCCTACAATACCGAAGGTCCTGGGTTCGATTGCTGCGAGGTGCAGGAGTCGTGGATGCGCACTGCCTGCCACTGATGAGTAGTCCCATACTATAGGACGAAACGGCCATCTTTCAGTGCTTCCAGGTTTCTAATGTTGGTGGTCTAACATTGATCGATTCATGGTTTCAAAAAAAGAAGGTATTCTATTAAGGAAAATGCTAGTTGTTATTTGTTTGTACAGTTAGTAGAATGACTTTGAACCTGAGTAATCCATGCTGTTGTTAGGGAAAGGGGTATGATGTAAGAATGACAAATCAATAGATGAAGTGGTTGGGACAAGTGTTACATATGCCTAACCACCGACTGTCTGGATGAGCAATGTTTTGTGGTGTAGGAGTAAGTTGGAAGTAAGCGAAGTGAGGCCAGACCGAAAACATGAAGTCACTAACATGTGAACTGAGGCATGTAAGAAGGTTTAGACTAGCCTGTTGGGATACGCAACACGATAGCAACCGATGGTTAGAGACCTTGCATGACATGGCTCAAAATTGTTTGCAATGAAGCAGATGCGTTTATTCCATGAGTTCTGTGAAATTCTAATCTTTTGAACTAATCATCACGTTTATCTTTCTCTTCTCAAAATTAACTTCACTCGATTATACTCCTTGTATAATATCTTCACATCCTAATCATTCTGATTATCGCTCATAATTCTACTACCTCAACTACTGTGGAATTTTGAATCTATGTGCCAATGCGGTATGGCGACTTGACCTGATCTACGTACGTACTTACGAAGTTCTACGTTGATACTGACTGAGAACGACTTCGCTTTAGGCCTAAATTAGATGAATTAACATACTAAACTAACCTGCTGGTCAGGGCAAGATCTAAACAAATACTTGAGATTAGATTATTCATTCACGTTTCATAGTGAGTTCAATATTTATTCAGTAACTTATTTGTAACTCCCTTTGAAGTCCTTCTATGATTACTGCCGACTCCGAGCCCTGATAAAAAGGGAGGGTCGGGGAAGGGTTTGGCGACCCCATCTCAATCCATAGCAACGTAGAACTTCGTACGTACGTACACCAGCTCAAGTTGCCATATCACATTAGCACAGAAATGTAATTGTCAATTCAAATCCAATAGTAGTAGAGGTAGTAAAAGTATTAGCAGTAGTCTGAGAGATTAGGGTTCGATGATATTATTCAAGAAGTAGGAGATAGTGAAATAAGTTTAAGGTTTGAGAGAACACAAAGAATAAATGCACCGTCGCCATGGCAAACGGTTTCGAGCCATGACATGCACGGTCTCTAACCATCGATTATTATCGTCTCGCGGACCCCAACCAGGTAATCTACATCTACCAACATGAGGCAGTCCAGTTGTCATTAACTTCATGGATTTGTGCCATGTTTTAGTTTGGCTGCCATAGCTTTCTTCCAACTGATGAGGCAGTCGGTGGTTAGGCATACGTAACACATGTCCCAATCACCTCAACTGATAAAGTTTCAATACTTCATCTATAGACTTGCCATCCTGACATATGACCCGCTTCCTAATAACAACATTGTCTACTTAGTTGTCCCATGATACATGATCAATGCTTCGGAGACACATATGATCGAAAACCAGCCACCTAACAATATCTATTCTGATTGGCCATGTTTCACAGCCATAAAGTAGGACGGAGCGATCTACTGAGCAGTACACTCGTCCCTTAGTCAGCAAACGGATATCTCGCCTACACCATAAATGACGCAACTTGGCCAAAGCCAATCAAGCCTTCCATATCCTTGCTGAAATTTCATCAGTCACCAGGCCATCAGCACTGATAAGACTCCCGAGATAAGTGAAGCGGTCTACACGTTCGACTACTTCACTCCCTATCACTAGTTCAGGTGTGATGCCACCTAGTCGTCTTCAAGCAACATTTTGCATTTCGACAAGGAGGAAAACCGTGTCCCGAACATGTTTGCATTATTGCTTAGGTTAGTCAGAAGAAGACTATGCATTTTGTCAGAATTTGTGCTGATGATGAAGCCAATCTTCTTCAATAGAAATAGAATATTCACTTTAATCATAGATCTTTTTTACAAATCACTCCATGAACACAATATCATAATGTATAAGAATTTAGCATTGAATTGATTACCTAGAAGATTATTTGTAATTCTGCATACATATATAGAGGAAGATTTGATGTGGGAAATGAACACACATTGTACATGATGAATTTTGTTTAGGTTTCAAAGATATGCACAGACAGATACACATAAACACACACACCCACACACACACACACACACACAGAGACACGCGCATCAATAACAAAGACGCCAAAAACATGAAAGTACCATTCGAGGATAATAACGATAAGAACAATAGACAATAAAATACATAATGTCTTCGGGGGTGGGGGGTGGTGTGGGGTGGGTGTGAGTATTTATGAATGATCTTCATTTGGCATAACTAATTATTAACGAAAATAAAATAGCCCAAATCATATATATGTATATATATCAGCTTTACAAGAAATGAGAAAAAAATGCAGATTAAGAAAAAATCGATGATGTACGAACAAGAAATGAGGCAGTATTAATATTAAAGGTATAATTTTTCGACAATTAATATCCTATTTTTATCATAGAATAGCTACGGGGGGGGGGAAGGTTAAATCAAAACATGGCAGAAATGCATGAAATCAGTGGTGACAAGTGGACTGTGTCATGTTGGTAAGTGTAGACTACCTGGTTTAGGTTTGCAGCACGATTGGGCAGGTGCATCCCCATTCTTTGTATTCTCTGAAATTCTAAACTTCTAAATTCCTCATCATCTCTGTTAGGCGGACGTAGATGGAATAAAGCATGACTGCGCTAGCTGCGCGCTGATTGACTAATTTCCTATCCAATCAGCGCCTGATCGACTCTTGCAGAACAGGGTAGAAAATTCTCGTGTTGTTAGCTGGCTAAATCTAATCCAGTCGATCACGTGAATTACAATACAGAAGCTTCTCATCTAAGTACTATAAAGAAACTAACGTTGTATCTATTTTGCCTTCGCCTTCTTATTTCCATTGAACCTTTGCTATTTGGAATATAATCTTTTCCTGTTCAACCGTGTTTTTGATTCTTTGGAACTCGTCCAGTGTATTGTGGTCGGAGTATATACTAAGCAACAGGAATTAGCTGGGAATTATTCAAACAAGCGTTACAACAATCTCTTTCTATATCTAAAGTTATCTCACTGAATTATACTTCTCGAATCATATCTTCGAATCCTAATCTCTCCTATGACTGCTAATACTTCTACTATCTTTACCACTATTGGATTTGAATTGACAGTTGCGTGTCTGTGTTGATGCGGTATGGCAACCTGAACTTATGTACTCATGTATGAAGTTCTACGTTGTAATTGACTGACTGACTGACTTTACCATACAATACTACGTTAGATTTGTTTACGCATCACTTACTACTTCATGTTAACAATAGAATAGATCGTTGAAGACTTTATGAGAGTTGTATATGTATATATGTATACTTATATATACAGAGTTAGTTTACATAATATGTACACACAGTTAGTCAGTGATCATCTCTATGTACAATCAATCCTAAACAGAGTTGTTGACTATTTTCTCTCATTGTTCATCTGATATCTATAAAGAATTTCAATCATGCAATGTTCTCTCTTTGGTGCCAAATTCTAGATGACAATCTACTACATATTACTACTTATTTGCTACTTTGTGAGTAGCCTTCACCAGAGTACGACATTATATTTAGTTAAATTAGTAATAAGCTAAAACAATGATACCAATTAACTGAGGTTTATGTTACCATATGTGTGTTAACGATAACAAAAGTTCAATTAATCAATAGCAACGTAGAACTCCGTACGTACACACATCAGTTCAAGTTGCCATATCATATTAGCACAGAAATGTAATTGTCAATTCAAGTCCAATAGTAGTAGAAGTAGTAGAGGTATTAGCAGTAGTCGGAGAGGTTAGAATTAGAAGATATGATTCAAGAAGTAGAATCTAGTGAAATAGACTTAAAAAGATAAAGATGAAGTGATGAGGGATTAAAAAGTCTAGGATTTGAGAGAACACAAAGAATTAATGCACCTGAGCCATGGCAGACGATTTTGAGCCATGTCATTCACGGTCTCTAACCATAGATTACGAACATCTCGACACCTACCGACATGACTTAGTCCACTTGTCAGTGACTTCATGGATTTCTTCCACGTTTTGGTCTGACCGCCCCAACCTATTCCTACACCATGAAACATTGCTCGACGAGGCAGTCGGTGGTTAGGCATACGCAACACATGTCCCAACCACCTCAACTGATGAAGTTTCACCACTTCATCTATTGACCTGCCATCCTTACCTAACATCCGTTTCCTAATAACAGCATTGCTCACTCAGTTGTCCTAGGATTTATGAGCAATTCTTCGAAGACACCTATGATCGATAACCAGTAACCTACGAATATCTTCTACTCTCACTGGCCATGTTTCACAAAAATTACTAAATTCTAAACTTATCTATTTGGTATCAATATCAATAATAAAGTGTACAATTTTTTTATATGCCTGGTATAGTGGTCTAACTCTCTTGCTCTTTCTCGAAATGCTCTCATATGACCAGGCGTATATCGCCACTGACATCAAAGAACTACTAATTGCATTCTCACGCATCAGACATGTTGTTCATCAAATTGAGATGACGAAAAGCTAGTATCTAAACAGGACTCCAACCACCTTAGTGGTTATGTAGAGCCAGGCTAGGGAAGTTGGAAAACCTTCATTCCAAACCAATGGTGCATATGATCTCCAGAATCCTGATGGAACGAATAGAGTATGAACCTATTTGTAGGTCACCGTGAGACTGCATCTTCTGACGTTGTTGAGTTTATTTAAAATCATGAAGGTCTTGAGTTTGGTTCTTACTGCTGATGAGTCTTATGCTAGGATGAAACAGTCAGCCAGTGTTTCTACGTTTCTAACAGTGGTCTAACAGTGATCGATTTATGATTTCTCTGAAATTCACTTTTTAGTTTCTTCGAGAATTTAGGTTCTAATATTCTTTTGAAATTATATTCTCCAATGTTTCAGTCAGTCGGTTGCAACGTAGAAGGATTTGATTTTGACCAATTTGGTCTCGTGTGCTGTTACGAGTATGAGGGCGGTTGTCACTTCCCGGCTGCTCACACCGTGGAAGGTTTTTTCTTGAGGGACCTGATAAGGAAGATAGATTAGTGTTGGTCTTAACGACCTAGGTGCGTGACCACAGAGTCCAAGGGACAACTGCTTGAGGCCGGTCACGCACGGCTTTTATGTTAAAGGTTTTTTGAGGATTAGCTCCGCTCTTAAAGGCCCTTAGTGGGCACCCTTACCCAAGGAGACGGAAATCCGTGAGGTAGGGTAAGGTGTGACATTTTTAGGGTTGACCTTTTCTAACCCTTCCTTCCTTGTCAGAAGACAGCATCGCTTCAGATGCTGGTTGTCCGAGGGAAACACCTTACTGCTGTCACACCCCTCTGCAGTCAGCAGTACGACTTCGCCCTCAGACCTTGGGTAGCTGCTTTTAGTCTCATCGCTCTCCAATCGACCTGCCTGGCATGGTAGAACCTTCAGGAACATATGTTCCAGCCAATATAGCTCGGCTGGGTCATCACAATAGTCAAGCCCGACCACCACGTCAAGGTAGCAGCTTTGGTCGGGTCTCCGATGTTTAGCCATTTTTTTATTATCAATCCCATTGTATTATTTCAACTCATATAGTAGTGGACTTTATCAAGTTGATCATATCGTGCTCAATACATATAATATAAGAAAATCTTTAGTCAGTCAGTCAATCACTTACAACGTAGAACTTAGTACGTACATACATAAGCAAACTGAATTCATGTTGTATATTTGCGTCAGGTACACTACCGATTGATTTTATCCGGCTGAATCAATTTAAATCAGTAAAGATTTATAGTTTATGGTGAAGTTATTTTTACATATTCTGAGCTGGATATTTTGTTTGTGGAGTTTCTACTGTAGTTCTTCTGAACAGGAGATCATCGGCACAAACTTCAGGTATAAGTTCAGAAGAACAACGAAAGCTCCATTTCAGAGAATGAAACTCTACAATAATCATTTACTTGAGCTACGAATTTTCTCTATCATCTCAGGAGACTTTGGACAAACTGGGCTCGAAAATCGTTTGCAATGGTGCAGGTGCAACCATTCTTTGTGTTCACTCAAATCATAATCTTCTGAAATACTCCTTACCTCCATGCTAATGTGGTATGACAACCTGAACCTGTACGTATGTACGAAGTTCTGCATTGTAACTGATTGACTGACAATCGACTTATTATCGTTTGTCTCAAATATAACTTGATACTTTAACATTTGACTCCACCTGTGACCCTTTTGCGGCTACTGCTACTCTCAAGCATGGATAAGGGAGGGTAGAAAACCCTAACCTCAACAGATAATTCAAGCTTTGCCTTGAAAGTTGAGAGGTCTTCTATTTAGTAGACGTCTCATGATGAAAGCCGACTCCTTTCGAAAGTCACGAGGCCGATGCCCCATTTAACAACCAGAGTAACTATTAATATGTACATGGAACTGGAAAGGGAAACCTAAGACAGAGTAGGTTGGAGAATACTAGTCGATGGCCTATGCTCTCTATTGAAAGGTAACAGGAGTATGTAAGTAAGTAAGTAAGTAAGTAAGTAAGTAAGTAAGTAAGTAAGTAAGTAAGTAAGTAAGTAAGTAAGTAAGTAAGTAAGTAAGTAAGTAAGTAAGTAAGTAAGTAAGTAAGTAAGTAAGTAAGTAAGTAAGTAAGTAAGTAAGTAAGTAAGTAAGTAAGTAAGTAAGTAAGTAAGTAAGTAAGTAAGTAAGTAAGTAAGTAAGTAAGTAAGTAAGTAAGTAAGTAAGTAAGTAAGTAAGTAAGTAAGTAAGTAAGTAAGTAAGTAAGTAAGTAAGTAAGTAAGTAAGTAAGTAAGTAAGTAAGTAGTAAATAAGTACTTTCACATTCATCTCATCATAAAATTATTATTATTATTTCTAATTGCTTAAGAAACACTCATCAGATGATTTTTTTTAATGATTTTTGATCAATTATTTATCATAAACATATGATTCTATTCAATGCAAATAAATTATGAATTCGTCTAATAAGTGTGTATGCGAGTGTGTGTGCGTGAGAGAGATATACTTTAAAAGCTTAAACAATATTCTTATCGAAATAATGATTATCTTCAGTTATTTTGCATTTTATTTCAATTTAAAATAGATTTTGATTTACATGCACACACACACAATAATCAATCAATCAATGTAGAACTTCGTACGTACATACGTAGGTACATCAGTGTTCAAGTTGCCATACTACTTACTACATTATTAGCACAGAGATTTCATCACGCACCAGGGCCATATCAGCAGTGATGAGATTCGCCTGAGATAAGTGAAGCGGTCAACATCATTGCTCAACGGCTTCACTCCCTATTGCGAAGTTCAGGTGCCGACAAACAAGCCAATCTTGAAATAATATTTTGCACTTCGACGCACACACACACACTTACATGTTCATTAACATTTCTTACGAAAGTTTAACAAAACAAAAATAACCAATGTAGTTTCATTTCATTCACTTATTCAGTGATAGTCATCTCATAACCAACAACAAGATCAACAGTAATATTTTTTAAATGCATAAACGTGATCTATAAAATCAAATCACATGTGTAGACATCATCAAAATGTTATTTTGTGCTACGGTAATACGTGTGTTGAATAACCGATGAGGTACACCAACCCGATTCTCCTATATGGATGCGAAACAAGGCCGTTAAGAGTAGAAGATGTTCGTAGGTTACTAGTATTCGATCATATGTGTCTCCGAAGCATTGACCGTGTATCCTGAGACAACCGAGTAAGCAATGTTGTCATTGGGAAACAGGTACTAGGTAAGGACGGCAGATCAATAGATGAAGTGGTGAAACTTCATCAGTTGAGGTGGTTGGGACATGTGTTACGTATGCCTAACCACCGACTGCCTCGACGAGCTATCCTTTGTGGTGTAGGAGTAGGTTGGAAGAAAGCTAGGTGTGGCCAAACTTGAAACATGGCAGAAATGCATGAAGTCAGTGACAAGTGGACTGAGTCATGTTGGTAGATGTAGACTACCTGGTTGGGGTCCGCGAGACAAAAGTCATCAATGGTCAGATAACTTGAACAACTTGGCTCAAAATTGTTTGCAATGGCGCAAGCGCATCCATTCGTTGTGCTCTCTCAAATCCTAATCTTCTGTATTCATTAGCACCTCCCCTAGTTTTGTCTTTCTAACCTTATCTCACTGAATTATACTTCTTGAACAATAATATCTTCAAACCCTAGTCTTCTTAATTACCATATTAATACCTCTACTATCTTTATCACTATAGGATTTTCATTTGACATTTGCATCTCTGTGCTAATGTGGCGAAATGGCAACATGAACTTATGTCCACATACGTACGTACGAAGTTCTACATTGCAACTGACTGATTGACTGACTGATTACTATCAATCATTTCATGGGCCCCAACCAGCTGGTCGATATCTACCAACAGAACTCAATCCAGTTGTCGGTGACTTCATGGATTTGTGCCATATATTTTAGCACTTGCTTTTTCATTTCTAATTCATTAACATGTGTAATTATTATGAAAAATAATTCTTTTTTTTACATACATTATCACGAATTTGTGATTAAATAAAAAAATTTAATCGATCATTGCTTAGAACACATTTTCTGCATGAATTTTAACAAAAAAAAGTTGATTTGATTTGATTTTAAGGCATTAGAAATGAAAAAATTATGCACACACTAGCCAGTGTTGTTCAACACAAACAAGTAATCGCTTTCAATAGTTCAGATCACACTGAATCAACAGAATCAACAGTGAGATAGAGAGAGAGAGAGTAATAATAAATAATCGGAAATGCAGACATATAGTCAAATGTAAATAATTTCTGTGCTCTCTTCAAAAAAATTCTTGAGAGGAACAAAGAGTATCAACAGATTGGAAACAGAGATCTCCTTTCGAGATACTAAAGAAATGAGTTTGAGAACAACAGAATCATAATATTATTGTCAGTACTAGACAGACAAACAGACAGATACAACACAGAACTTCGTACATAAGTACATCAGTTGAGGTTGTCATACCATGTCAGCACAGAGACGTAACTGTCAGTTAAAATCCAAGAGTGATAGCGATAGTAGAATTATTAGCAGTAATGGAGAAGATTAGGGTGCGAAGATATGATTCAAAGAGTATGATTCAGTGAGAAAAATTTAGAAGGAGAAAGATAGAGATTATGAGGAACTCTGAAAGTTATGATTTGAGAGAACACTAAGAATGAATGCACCTGCGTCATTGCAAACGATTCTAAGCCACGTTGTTCAAGGTCTCTAACCATTGGTGACTTTCGTTTTGCGGACCCCAACCAGGTAGCCTATATCTACCAACATGACTCAGTCCAGTAAATGAAAGATTCAGTAGACACTCAATTTAGGTATCAGTACCCTAGTTTTCCCAAGGATTGATTAAGTACCGATCAAGCAGTGACCCTACAAATCACTGCTATACATCAAATTCATTGTTTCTCAGAGAAAATTCAACAGCGCGAATTTGAAAATGTGCTGAAATTTTCCTAAAACCACACTGTACCTGAAAACATAGTCAATATCATAAGAAACAGTTATGACGGACTAAATTATAAGCGTGAGTAAAAGGTAGCTTACAGACATGTTCAGAGTTAGAAATGATGCAAGATAAGGTTGTCTACTCTTGTCTTTCTTCATTCATCTGGTTATTGACTGAATTATAATGGTCTACATACTGCAAGAAAAACTCAAGCTATAGCGGAGGCCTCAGACACAGTTAAATGACTTTGGCAAGCTACCACAAATATACCAACAAATACAGGGAATCAAAGCCAGTATAACAGCGAACTCTGTATCAAGAAGTCTCAAGATTCACAAAGAAAAAAGCAAGATTCAAAAGTACGATATAATGAATACCAAGTAAATCATACTTGATGGAGAAGATCTGGACGCGGTTGAACGCTTCACACGTACTTGGCCAGCATAACTAATAAACAAGGATGGTCTGATGTAGATGTAGAGACACTGACTGACAACACAAGAGCATTATTTCTACAGTTGGGGAATATTTGGAACTTAAAGCAACACCAAAGTCGGAATCAAAATTACTAACAGCAAAACTGTCCTATTGTAAGGAGTTGATATCTAGAGAAAGTACATATATTTACAATCACTATACACTTAAGATCTTGCAGATCCAGTGAAGAGACCAGTAGTAACAACCTAGATTGGAGGAATTAAGAAATGATACTGGAGGTTGAAAGGATAGGCTCTACGGAAACTACGAAACTATTTCACAAGGGAAACGCTAACTTAAAATCCTCAAAGCTAAAGAAACAGAGACAGGTAAAAGAACACAGTCCTAGGAATCGAATACCGATATTAAAGCTATGAATGGCACTTAACAACAAATGGGAAGAATTCATGACAAAGTCACTTAAAAATCCATAATTGATGGCCTATGATGTCCCAAAAGTTAAGATAAGTAAGTAACGTTATATTTTGGGATAGAACATGGTTAAACACAAGTGGAAAATGAAAATTGCACATTAAGTAATAGTTAGTATCAACTAGGATATGAAACTGTGAACTACATTAAACCAACAACAATATTCAGTTAAACATTCAACGAATTACTGCCAACATAATACGTTGAAACAGGCAGTATTAAAGCATATAAAGTATATATATATATATATATATATATATATATATATATATTGATGATTT
>OX103974.1:5596785-5692793 GCA_944470395.2 Schistosoma turkestanicum
CATGGAGAACTACCAAAGCCATCATCCAGAGGATACAAGTGTTTATTAACAGCTGTCTACGCAAAATACTTCGTATTCATTGGCCAGACACCATCAGCAACAACGAACTGTGGGAGAGAACAAACCAGGTTCCAGTGGAGGAGGAAATGAGGAAGAAGCGGTGGAAGTGGATAGGACACACACTACGAAAATCACCGAACTGCGTCACGAGACAAGCCCTCACATGGAACACTCAAGGTAAAAGGAAAAGAGGAAGGCCAAAGAATACATTACGCCGACAAATAGAGAAAGATATGAGAGGAATGAACAAAAATTGGACAGAACTAGAAAGGGAAGCCCAGGACAGAGTTGGTTGGAGAAAACTGGTGGGCGGCCTATGCTCCATTGGGGGTAACAGGCGTAAGTAAGTAAGTAATATTGATGATTTCAAATGTGTAGAAACACAAAACCTCCAAAATTCTGCACGAAAACATCGTAACAGTGCTCACCAGTGTGACTAGCTTCGTGAGGAAATTCCCGGAGTTCTAGTTGAGAAGACGAGACTAATGGAGTTCAACCCTGTCGGATGTAGGCAGTAACTACCAAAGACAAATGGGTGAGGTCGCGCAAAATCCCGAGATCAAACAGAGTTAGACAATAACACCGTTGGATGCCGGTCCAGTGGTCCGATGGATAGGCGTTCGCGCATAATACCGAAGATCCCGGGTACGAGTCCTGCGAGGTGCAGGAGTCGTAGATGCACACTGCCACTGATGAATCACATACCAGGACGAAACGGGTGTCCAGTGCTTCCAGGTTTCTAATGTTAGTCTAACAATGATTGATTGATTGGTGATTTCAAATGTGTAAAAACATATATATGTATATATATTTATATCCTACTCAAATTAATCATTCTTTGAACCAATAATTATATGCTTAACACTAGTTACCATTTACAACTGCGCAATCAACCGTACAACAGAAAACGTAATTGACAAAAAAATAATTGTAAGAGAAATTACAAATAAATGTGTATTATCGGGCAGAGTTTTGGAGATTTGTGTCTTGACACATTTGAAATCACCAATCAATCATTGTTAGACCACAACCATTAGAAACCTGGAAGCACTGAAAGATGGCTGTTTCGTCCTGGCACGGGACTCATCAACGACAGTGGGCATCCACGACTCCTGCACCTCGCAGGATTAGGAACCCGGGACCTTCGGTATTGTGCACGAACACCTAAGTATCGGACCACTGAGCTTACGGCATCCAACGGTGTTATTGTCTAACTCTTCTGATTGATCTACGGATTTTCGCGCGACCTCACCTATTTGTCTTTGGTAGTAATTACTACCTATTAGTTTTAAATCTTACTTTTATAAATAAAAAAATCATTAACGGATTGTTTAATTTGATTAAGATCAAAGTTCAAACTTGAAATTGAATCATTGAATAACTAATTGATTTTTATAAAAATTCACTATTTATAAGACAGAGATGTATGTATGTAAACTATGAATAGGCTTCGTTTTTGAATTACCAGATAAATGTTATTTATAGTAGACTGGAAAAAATACTCTGCTGAAAAAATATTTAGAACACAGTTATTTTAGTATTGCAAAAGTTCACTCAAGAAAACTTTCGATTAGAATAACAAAAATGTATTCACGGAATTATTATAGTTGACGATGTTATGTTTATTACGCATACATAATCTGAAAATTTCAAATTAACTTCGTCAAGTTTAATTTATTTAAACATGAAAACATTGATACAAAGAGGCACCTAAATATATATACGCAATACACAAATCATTGAATTTATAAGCAGGTTGTGATACTGTGCAGGTTCTCAAACGGAAATACGTGATCTTCTTAGCAAGCCACACTCCGTGCCTTTCACCCACTAGTCTCACGGTAGCCGGTGACCAACAACAGTTTCATCAGCATCCTGGCGACCATGTGTACCATTAATTTGGAATGGTTTTTCAACTTCCCCAGGTTCGCTCTACATAACCACTAACGTGGTTGAGGTCCTGTTCGGACACTAGACTTTCGTCATCTCCATTTGGTGAACAACGCGTCTGCTGCGTGAGAAGGGATTGCGTAGCAATTTGCTGACAGTGAGAGCGTGGAATGAACCTGCTCCCGACCGTACCATGCCATTTCAGTACTTACAGATGCCGTTAAATACCAACCCATTTTCGATCTAGTAATATGTAGTTTCCTTATTACTTGTTCTTTTCATGACATTACAATCTCTGCATCATATGATATGCCTACATTTCAAAATGCTATCAATGCCTTCACCTGTTAAAGAGTTTGTCCTGTTCAGTTTCTTTTTGTCATTTCAAAAACAATCAACAGCGACGTAGAACTTCGTACGTACGTACACCAGTTCAAGTTGCCATATCACATTAGCACAGAAATGTAATTGTTAATTCAAATCCAATAGTAGTAGAGGTAGTAAAACTATTAGCAGTAATCGGAGAGATTAGGGTAGAAGTATAATCTAGTGAAATAAACTTAAGAAAAAGAAAGTGATGGGGAATTAAGGTCAGGATTTGAGATAACACGAAGAATGAATGCATCTGCGCCATTGCAAACGGTTTTGAGCCACGTCATTCAATGTCTCTAACCATCGGTTACTATCCTCTCGCGGACCCCAACCAGGTAATCTACATCTACTGACATGACTCAGTCCACTTGTCAGTGACTTTATGGATTTCTGCCATGTTTTGGTCTGGCCGCCCCTATCTTTCTTCCAACCTATTCCTACACCACAAAACAAAGCTCGACGAGGCAGTCGGTGGTTAAGCATTCGTAACACATGTCCCAACCACTTCAACTGATGAAGTTTCAATACTTCATCTATTGATCTGCCATCCTTACCTATGACCCGCTTCCTAACAACAACATTGCCTACTCAATTGTCCCATGATACACAATCGATGCTTCGGCGACACATATGATCGAAAACCAGCAACCTACCAATATCTCCTACTCTGACTGGCCATGTTTAACAGCCATATATTAAGACGGAGCGAAATACTGCACCGTACACTCGTCCCTTAGTCAGCAAACGGAAATCTCGCCTACCCCATAAATGACGCCACTTGGTAAAAGCCAATCGAGTCTTCTGTATCCGTGCTCAGATTTCATCTGTTACCAAGCCATCAGCACTGATAAGACGCCCCAGATAAGTGAAGCGATCTACACTTACAAATTTCAAAATCAAGCCACTTAATAGCTAATGTTCTGATCACATTAAAACAACTCATCAATATCAATATATCTATGCGTTAATGTTTTTATCAACATTTATTCTGATAGAAAGTAAATTGACCTTGTTTGTTAGATACAATTTGAGATAATAATAATAATAATAATAATAATAATAGTATTACTGATACGTAAATTTGTATTGATTTCACGTTTGGTTGCTCATGTTAGCATTTTTTTTCTTCTCAAAAGCTTTTAATATACAATTTATTCAAATTATTTTGTTGGTCAGTTATTATCAAATTTTCTTTTTTTTAAGTTCAAATTGTCTTATGTACTATTTCATTTAAAATTTAAATCTAGATAATATGTTTTAAAAACTTCAGAATAGATCAACTAGTAATATTCTGCATATATGTTCAATAAAACGTATTTAGTGTACTTTTAATTGTTTTATAATTCAATTAGAAATGTTTTATCTTTTCAACTAATAATAATAATAATAATAATAATAATAATAAAATTTAATATTTATTGAATAGATAACAAAAATGAATTAGGTATTGTGGAATTTCAACTTGTTACCCGCGAATGCATTGTGATACGACTAAGAGTAGGTAGAGTCCGATCTCCCTATTGCTAGAGAGAGAGAGAGAGAGAGGAATGCTCTCCTATGGACATGCGTATTTAGCCACGCAGCAGACGCGTTGTTCACCGAATGGAGAGGACGAAAAGCTAGTGTCTGAACAGGAGGACTTTAACCAAGTTATTGGTTATGTAGAGCAAACCTAGGGAAGAAGTTGGAAAACCTTCATTCCAAACTAATGGTACACATGGTCGCCAGGATGCTGATGAAACGAATAATGTATGAACTTGTTGTTGGTCACCAGCTACTGTGAGACTGCATCTTCTGACGGTGTTCAACTGCTTTGTGTATTAGGCTAGTGGATGAAAGGCTCAGAGTGTGACCTGCTAAGAAGATCACGTATTTCCGTTTGAGAACCTGCACAGTATCTCAAGCCACTTCTTATAAATTAAATGATTTGTATGGTGCATCTATCTTTGTACCAATGTTTTCGTGTTTAAATAAAACAAACCATAGATAACATCTGTAGATAAACGTTAGAGTCGAGAAAAAAATGTAATTGTACTATGATATAAGAATGACTGCTATTTTTGCACTGGATAAATCTATGTTCCTCATTAGAATAAGTGATTTATAATAGACTGGTCGATACTATGTTTGCGTATCAAGGGATGAGTGTTAATGTGTAGCGATTTGTTCTGTTTCAAGGTAAACAGTATTCATGAATTATCCAGCGGAACAGTGATAGTACTGAACTTTCGGAACGGAAATGAGTGTTTTGGGGGGTATGAACCTGCAACCTATATGAAGAAAGTCAATACGTTTCATGCTCGAAAGGTATAATTGCAATCTTCAACAAAACGACTAGCAAAGTAGTGAGATACACATTCAACACTAATATATGCAACTTAACTCTTTTAATATTGAAATGTCTACACTAACATGTCTTTGAGTAGCTAGCAATCAACATGATGATGATGAATGATATCATGTTTGCGGATAAGCTGAAAATTCAAGTTATTAACGAATAAAATCAATAATCTGTTTGTTTGTGTTAGTGGGACATAGATTGAATTAAAGCATGACTACGTTGCTGCGCGCTGATTGGCTAATTTCCTATCCAATCAGTGCCTGATCGAATCTTGGAGAACAGGGTAGAAGATTCTCGTACTGTTAGCTGCATGCTGATTGGTTAAATCTAATCCAGTCGATCACGTGAACTTCTATCCAGAAATCTTCTCATGTAAATGCTATAAATAGACTAACGTTGTATCTATTTTTGCCTTCGCCTTCGCCATCACCTTTGGCTTCTCATTCCATTTAACCTTGCTATTTGGAATATAAATCTTTCCTGTTCAACCGTGTTTTTGATTCTTTGGAACTTGTCCAGTGTATTGTTTGTGGTCAGAGAATACTAAGTAATAGGATTTAGCTAGAAAATATATAAGCGCAACCGTTACAACAGTTTGTTTTTTAAAAGTACGCTCTACCGTTTTAAATACCAGTTGTGAAAACGTGAAATTTTCTTTTTTTTATACTAAAAATAGTACAAATACTTATTAATGGTTCTAATATAAAAAATAATAAAAATCGATACAGATTGTAAGTTTTAAAAGCATGTAATCTGTTTAATGAGCTTAATCGGCGAAAAAAAACAGTATAAACATGAGTTATAATAAAAAACTGCTTAGGACACATAACTATATCCAAATAGAAAAACGTATGTCCAACCACCAATTGCATCGTCAAGCTATGTATGTTTAGCGATGAAGGAGGAGGTTGTTTGTTTTAAAAAAGCTAAGGGTGGCCAAAACAAAACATGGCATAAATGCATGATGAAGTCACTGACAAGTGAATTGAGTTATGTTAGCAGATATAGGCTACCTGGTTGAGGTCCACGAGATGATACTAACCGATAGTTAGAGACCTTGAACAGCATGACTTAAAATTGTTTTCAATGCTGCAGGTGCATACATTCTTAGTTTTCTCTCAAATTCTAGTCTCCTGACTTCTTTATCACCTCTATCTTACTGTTTCTAAATTATGCTTCCTGAATAATATCTTGGAACTGCAATCTTCTCCATTACAGTTAATACTTTTAATACCTCTACTACTTTAGGGTTTGATCTGACAATTGCATCACTGTGCTAATGTGGTATGGTAGCATTAACTGGTGTACGTACGTACGTACGTACGAAGTTCTACGTTGTAACTAACTGATTTTCTGGTTGAAGAGCCCAAAAACTGTTAGAAGACACAAATATAACAATTACCAATAAAGAAAATATTCTCCCCTTGTTTCGTATTCATTCAAACAGTATTTAGTGATATATATTTACATTTATTTTGGGCTACACTATCTATCTACTTCTCATTCTTCATAATTTGTACATACTCCCACTATTACACTAACTCAGTAACTCAGATATTGTAGACGATTTATCTTGTCCTAACGATCCCAAATCGGATAGATTAATTGTTAGAAAGCTATTGTAAATCATGGTTAAAACCCTTTTCGCCTAGCTCAACTTGATCACATGAGTAGTGTTAACAGCCTCCACACGAAATATGGTTACATTAATATTATAAGAGAATTTTGTAGCCACTTTATCATTTGATGACAGACAGACAGATACAACGCAAAACTTCGTACGTAAGTACATTAGTTCAGGTTGCCATACCACCACATAAGCACAGAGACGCAACTGTCAGTTCAAATCTAAGAGTGATAGTAGAAGTATTAGCAGTAATGGAGAAGATTAAGGAGCGAAGATGTTATTCAAGAGGTATAATTCAGTACGATAGATTTAGAAGGAGAAAGGAAGAGATTATGAGGAATTCAGAAGGTTAGAATTTGAGAGAACACAAAGAATGGATGCACTTGCGCCATTGAAAACGATTCTGAGCCATGTCACTCAAGGTCTCTAACCATTGGTGACTATCGTCTCGCGGACCCCAAACAGGTAGCTTACATCTACCAACATGGCTCAGTCCACTTGTCAGTGACCTAATGGATTTCTACCATGTTTTGGTTTGGCTGCCCCTAGCTTTCTTCCAACCTACTCCTACACCACAAAACATAGCTCGTCGAGGCAGTCGGTGGTTAGCCATACGTAACACATGTCTCAACCACCTCAACTGATGAAGCTTCACTACTTCATCTATTGATTTGCCATCCCTACGTAGAACTCGTTTCCTAACGATAGCATTGCTTATACGGTTGTCCCATGATACACGAGCAATGCTTCGGAGACACCGATGATCGAAGCCTAGTAACCTACGAAAGTCCTCTACTCTTAAAAGCCATGTTTCGCATCCGTATAGTAGGACAGAGCGAACTACTGCACCGTACACTCGTCCTTTGGTTAGCAAGCGGATTTCTCGCCTACGCCATAGCTGACGCAGGTTGGCGAAAGCCAGTCGAGCCTTCTGCATCCAAGCTGAGATTTTGTCAGTAACCAGGCCATCAGCACTGATAAAACTCCCGAGATAAGTGAGGCGGACTACACGTTCGACTACTTCACTCTCTACCAATCATTTGATGAATTAAAAACGATAAACATAGAAGTAACACAATTAACATTAATAAGAAATATCAAATATCTTACCGTTTGTAACTGTTCCCGTAAATTTTTTTCCTTCATTTCTAAATCATCCGTGGATAGATACTATGGAAAAATAGACAAGAGAAAAGATAAGACAGATTTGAATTTTGCAGCTAATCAATCACCAAACTACTAAAGCTGATTTATTCCAAAAGAAAATTAAATTGCTGCTCGATGATACAGAAAATTCTAAGTGATTACACACTTAGACGAATGGACCACCAGCATGATGAGTTATACGTATATGAGCAGAAAAAATTTTAACAGTCAAATCGATCTGAAGCATTTGTGTTCTCTCTAATTTTAACCTTCTGAATTCCTCATCCTCTCCATCTTTCTCCCTCTAAATTTATCTCACTGAATTATACCTCTTGAATAATATTTTCGCTCCCTAATCTTCTCCATTACTGCTAATACTTCTACTATTGCTACCACTCTTGGATTTGAACTGACAGTTGCGTCTCTGTGTTGTCGTGTAATGGCAACCTGAACTGATGTACTTATGTACGAAGTTCTGCGTTGTATCTGTCTGTCTGTCTGAAGCATTTACATGGTTGTACTACATCCTAACATCAGGAACTAAACATCAGAGCAGACAACTACTATGATTGGAATCACTGAATGTGACGCACGACAAAACACATATATCAATGTTTTTAGTGGTATGGAAGTGTATTTAAGATTATTACTAAGAATGAAAATTTTTGAAAATGGACACCATTCACCGACAGTTTAAATTTCTGAAGAAAGCCGAGCTTCAAATGCTAAGATGAGAGTAACTAGATTCATAAAGTGACCAAATCAATATTACATTTAAAAGTACATGCGAAAAATAAAGCCGATAACGACAATGTCAAGAAATTATCTTATTTACCGTTTCAACAGTTGTTTGAGCAAAAGACAGTAAATTATAGAATGATAAGCCCTTGACAACAGTAAAAAGCTCTCATATAATTCACAGTTCTCAGCCCTAGACACCAAATTATTACTCCATAATAGTACTATTACTAGACCATATTTTCAGATATAAGCGAGTTTGGTATGATCTTGTAAATTATGGCTATTAAAAAAAACCGAAACTTGCGATTTGATTATTCAACCAGTAAAAACTAGTCTGCAAACTAGTCACTCAAAAACCGGGGCCTAAATACTTAATATTTTTATTGTAAATACATCAGTTGGTATCCATCAAAATTGTGGTAGCGAACCCCTTGGAATATTAAAAAAACCGACAAATCCTTCAAATCTTTCGAAGATCTGTTTGTTAAGCATTTCTTGTCAAATCATTTGATAAAAAACATAAAAAACATACTGATACTGCAAATATTTCCCCAACTAACTGGGACCTATTATATGTTTTTACACTTTTCTAGATGTTCAATTAGAGAATCACATGACAGTCATTGTTAGTTCCTACATTAGCGAATTAGACCATCAATAAAAATTGAACGGAAAAACCACGTAAAATTCGAAAAAACCAAACAGCTGATAACAAAATATCAGTAACTGATGGTGCCAAAATTAAGATTTAATCAAACTATCGAGCACATGGAGTGTTACTTACTTGTATATCATTCAGCTCAGCACGTCTCA
This sequence comes from Schistosoma turkestanicum, assembly GCA_944470395.2. Classification (NCBI taxonomy): domain Eukaryota; kingdom Metazoa; phylum Platyhelminthes; class Trematoda; order Strigeidida; family Schistosomatidae; genus Schistosoma; species Schistosoma turkestanicum. Next base: position 5,605,776 of record OX103974.1, read on the forward strand.
AAGCCTCTAATGTGGATATATGTTGCGATTCAAGATCTTGAACTTTCCTTTAAGAATACAATGTAACCAAATATATCATCATACAACTCTGCTGCATTGGCTCGTTTTTCAGCATTTTCCTTAGCAGATTCTACATGTTTCAGATGGATGACAGTCTACAGATATAACAGGAGAGAAAGTGGACCGACCTCATCAACACGAGACTGAACTTCTAGGCACTCGTTTCGCAAATGCGCTAGCTCTGCCTCCAATTCATCCATTTTTGAGTCTTGACTATAATTCTTGTGATTCAAATTTTCTAATTTCCTAAGACCTTCAGAAACGCAGTACTGAGTTTACCTGGAATGTAGATCGTGATTATCTTGATGGTTGGAAAGTTTATTAAGTGCGTCTTTTAGTCTGTCGTTCTGAACCTGACACTTCTGTTTAAGTAACATTTCTTTAGAAGCAAGTTCATACTGTTCTGAATTGACCTAAAAAACAAGTTCTGAATTGAACGAATAAACTACTTTGTGAGTTTCATCGATCACACATTTAATTTGACTTTCAATATCTGAAACTTGACCTCTTAAATCGTCTTCCTCCTCTCTAAATTCATTTAGTCGCTTTCGTAAGACCTCCATCACTAACCATAATTTTTTTGAAAAGTCGGTATGTTACGAGCGATTGACATTGTGAAGCATATAAACACACGTTGATATGATTTTAGATTGTGATTATTTGCTTACCAGTATATTCAGTATCCAATATAATTATGGTAAGTTTGCATAAACCAACCGATTATTTTAAACTTGCTTCAATCTCAAGACTCAATTATTTGTATATGTTTAGTCAGTACTAGGATAACTGCTTGATTTCATTATTTTCAATATATATCCAGTATCAAGTATCTTTTTCACAAGCTAGTGTAAACCTATTGATTTATTTGCGCTCGATTCTTGATCTTTCGGTACCGTTTCAGGTGTTCGGTAATGTCCAATGGATGGAGGTCCAGTACTCAACTGTCTAAATCTAGTCAGTTGGCAGTTGTTTGTGAGTTTGCATGTCTCAGGATTTGAATGAAAACGTTTGTTTCAGGGCATTAGGGTTTCTGGATACCAGCAGCCGTCACATTACCAGACCGGAGATCAGTTAGTTGCAACGTGGAGAGTAATAAGTATTTAAAGGATAAGATTCTAATGCTATTATGAATAAAATTTCGGAACTGAGTAATATATAGATGAATTTAGTTTGTTAATTGGTAGTGAAGATTGTAAGAGAGGACCTTAGTGTAAGCAAGGGGGAGGGAACAGAGAGACGAGATAGATTAAGTAAGTGATCTGAGGAGATGGCAATGATAACAACTAGCAAGTCTCAAGATGTGCATCATGAACAGGTTGTCCAAGAGGGAGATAGTCCGTATGTAAGTGCGTGATTACCAAGTCTCTTCTTAAAGCTGTCTGCCAAGGGGGCTGTGGTAACTTCGGCTGGGAGAGCATTCCAAGTTGCGACGACTCGCAATGAGAAAAAGTGTGCATGAATCTGAGTATTCGCTCTTTGATGTGTAATCTTTCGAGGATTCCCTCGAGGTGAGTGGTGGTAATGCATCGGTAAGAAGCTCACGTTGGGATGCTTTGGTGTGGTTAATATGGTGTAAGCCATAATCAGATCACCTCTGATTCTCCTGTAACTCCGTGAAAATAATCCCAAGAGCTGGAGTCTATCGTCGTACGGTTTATTTTTCAACCCTATCACCCATTTCGTTGCTCGTCTCTGCACTCGATCCTAGAGATTAATGTCTCTTTTAAGCAGAGGGGGTGCTACGACATTGTGAACCTCCAGGTGTGGGCTTCGTGTGAGGCAGAATATGCATGACGTGACACTTCGGTTGGTTGGGTTTTAAACCGTTTTTCACTGCCCATTTCTCAATAGATGTAAGGTCATTTTGAAGCCCAGTCGAATCCTCTTCGCTTCTAACGGGCCTCCAGATCTTCTAGTCAGTTTTCTGGTATTTTTGTGGGTTTATATATAATGTGATTCGAGAGCATGCGTTAATGATGCAAGCAGGTAGTAACTTACCAGGGAGAATGGTGGTTGGACGCAGTGTCGAGCATAAGGAAAAATTTCAAATGTTTAGGTGATGACACAGATATTTAAAACGAGAGATAACAGTCCATGAGTGAGTCTGAGTTCGTGAGCTTTTATTTTTTACAGTTATTTGAACATGGCCATCCTCATCAATAATATGTTTGCTTGTTCAACATGCTAAACAAGTCCAGAACATGTGAAGGCTGTAAGAATTTGCTTGTGAACGACATTTCAGGCCTTGTCTCCTGCTTGCTGAGATTAAGAGATGGATTTTTGTTTTTACCGACTAGCAGTATCGGTTCGAACTTTAAGCGTGGTACACGTAATACCATATGTGCCAAATCACCTTTCTGGTTGCAAGTATCTGTGCTGGGCTTGTGCATTCACCCAATCAAGCATTTTGTGACGTATTCATTGAAGTGACACCGGAATGATTCTTGTAATTTGGTTAGTTTGATACTTAGTGGTAGGTATTACGGCTCTGATCTTGATGTATGTAGCCATATTTCATTTTAAATTATGATCTTTAGACCAGGCTGAGAGCACATTTATCTAATGATTCCTAACTCGCCACTTAGTCTTATAACGCTACTGAAAAGGCTTCTGATAATTTCTCACCTAATTCCCCTCTACAGTAGCATATGTTTTAGGGGCTTTAAACTGACTGCCATTTAAAGTGAGTTATCCAGTTCTGTGATAAGCGCTAGCCACAGGTGTCTTTTAGGACAGTATGCTTAATCAGCGAGTCAGTGTTGCACATCGTGGGTTGTTAATTGAGGTCAGCTGACTCCATGGATTAGACTTTTTGATTTTTCCGGCACTGACCTCTCGATCTATTATTTAGTATTGACACTGTTATTGCTCTTATGAATAATGGCCCTCACAGTATCTAATGTGAGCCTCATTCAGGCCATCTTGAATTCCAAGGTTCGAAGCCATCGTGTTCGAGGACTCAACTGTCATGAGGTGCACGTAAAAGGTAGCCGGAACACTGATACCTACTTTGATATAAAGGCCAATGCTACGCGATATTTAACGACGCCGTTGCATCTCACACACGTGAGCCTCATCGTAACTACCATGGATCACCTAAGACAATCGGTGAACTGCCATACTGGTTTGTCATTTGATTTTTTTGGTGATCTAGCAGGATCACTAAGAACTTACGGTTTACCGTGTCCAACCCGGATTTCGAAAAAACATATTGCTGGTGGCCTTAGACATGTAGAAAATATTTCTTCTGTATCATGAGCCGAATGTAAATTTACTTCTATTCGAAAAGTTAATCTTTCACTACATTTTGGTCTTTATGGGGGTGGCTCACTTCGGCTGGAGTGATACCCCTTACGATCACTGTCTGGTATTGACCGGTACCCTGTTTTTTAGTAGGCTGCCCTAACACTGAAACATTGATCAAAGCCATGAAGCTCCTCCAGGCATCTTTGTCCTCCAATTTTTGAGTTTTGGGACTCTGTTGTTGGCATTGTCTTTCCAAACGTCAACTCACCGTTCCTCACTGTTAGCAGATACTGAAGCATTTGCAACAGTCAGTAAAATTATTCTAACCCAAACAACCTGGTGTCTTTCTACTTTTACTCAAAACTCGGGTACTTCGTACACGGACAGGATAGCATGTTTATGTATTAGTCCTTTAGTAGTAACAATAACCTTTATTCTCATTTAACAATGTGTTCAATGCTTCTTTATATGTCATCCCTTGACTTTCAGTATCTTGTATCTCGGGCAAAATTAGAACAGATGGAGGCACCTATACTCTCAGAACGAACCACTGATGAAATTAAGGGATCTGAAACAGATGAAAAGGCATTGCCAGGCAAAGCACAGGTGACATTTCCAGATATAAAAAATATTTGGGGCTCCAATGGATTATCACACTTTGCCAAATTCAGAATTTGCAAAATAAAGATTAAACCGGTTTTCACCTACGTTGATGAGTCTCGGAAAACTGTCACAAATATTGTCAACAGTTCAGGGAATTACAAATAGTTTTCTACTGAAGATATTGCGCATTCATTGCACCGGGACAGTTAGCAACAAAGTAATTTGGTTGAAATCAAACCAGTTAATTGGAAAGTCAGGAAAATTATATTAGATGTCATTAGTGCACAGTTTGTAGCAATCACAAAATTCTTCCTCTCGATAGTCGTTAATTTCATCTCCTGAAGACAAAAGAAGAGAGACAAACTAAAGAATATACACTGAGCATTAAAAAGATGACTTGTTTTCTCTGATGACTCCAAAAGGAAGCCCAGGACGGAGTTGTTTACAGATATCTAGTCAGCACCGTAGGTCCCAAGATAAGTAACAGGCTTAGGAGAGATGATTCATAATGAAAGGCATGTAAGTTGCACAGTAGATTTCTATAACAGAATAGAAGGATTTGGCTTGCGCTTGCACTGTTTGATCACTCAAGTTTGTCCAGCTATCCTATACAAGAAGGAATCTAGAAGCGTAAAGATTACATTTGCAGAAGTCGTTTTGCGATTTTCGCTCATCTTCTTCGGAATCAGGTAGGTTTGTTCTGGTTCCAGAATATAACGGTACATATACAAAGTCGGAATCTTCCTGTCTTCTTCTTTGGTAATTTTTGGGAGAATGACTTGTTCGGTGGCTGTCAGCAGCTTAAATTGATTTTTACTGTCTTCGCTGCTTCCACTGGTGGGCGCTTTGTACAGAATGGTATTTATTCTGATTCCTTACATTTTGAAGGGTGCCTTGATGATTATAGGTAAGGGAACTTATCATTCCAAGGATATTTTTCTTCCTTCTCCAGGTAGCATCAGTGTAATTCCTCATGTATTTTTTTCGTCATGGTAAAATTTATTCTCAAATAACATTACTTCACAAGCGGCATGCCAGTTTACAGGCTAGATGAAAATGCCACAAATGCATACAAATTTACTGCAAAAGTTATCGCAGTTAAATCAAGTTTAAGAGTCAGTTTTCGACAGCGCATTTACACCATGTCACTGACAGAAACGGTTTGATGCAGCCACATTTTCAATAGGAGAGTACAAATAGGGAAGGTGCACAGTAGGTTTCTTGGGCTTTGATTAATAGTGAATTTATGGGGAAAGGTCAATCGGAACGCGCTAGATACAAGCTGTGATCTAGACGTGGATTTACATAGGGTGCATATTCCGTAGAGGCGCCATGGATTTTTCACCTCGAGTGGGGTTCTGAAAAGAGAGAAAAAAGGCAGCAACAAGGAAAAAAGAAAAGAAATATGTTGCTAATCTTAACATTTTGGTCTTGCCTGTAAATTGGCATGTCTCTTGTAACATGTTTGTTATTTGAGAATAAATTATTATTATTAATTAAAATTTTTGTTTTTTATTAAATGTCAACCTCTAAATCATACTGCAAGCGTCTGAGTAAGCATATTGCGGGTGTCTCGGCAGATTAGCGACCTCAGCATAGTTTTGGAAACATGAGCCTCAAAAGAAGCAAGCGCATAAGAGCAACCCCAGTGTTACTGATTAGTCGCATCGTCAGTCAAGAGGGACGAAAGCAAATAAAATGTTATTCCACTCAAAAATGGGTGATTTGAACTTATCTTCCACGCCACCAATGTTTGCTGGTCGGTAACTCCACCCTCCCTTCCTTTTTGTTGGTAGATTCATGCTGAATGTTTAAAAGAAAAATTTTTATATTCTACTTGGTGCTCTATGTCCCACATCCTGTTGGAAACACTATTTCTGCAAGTTGCTTAACAAGCTTGTCTGGCTGTTGCAACTTATAAGCTATTAGTTAGGCATCAATGCAATATAGTTAACAGTTGTGAAGCTATAGGCATTGAGATGTAGTGGCGGAAATGTGCTTAACGAAGTAAGCGGGAAATTTTTAAAGAGTATAATGGTTAAAAGTTGGCAATAGATAACACTAAGCAATCAATGGTAAGTCAATAAAGTGTAAGTGAGAACAGTAAAACTGATAATAGGCAATATGAAACTCACATAGTTATGAATGTTTATAAAGTTGTGCCCAGGACAGTAGAGTGAGTTCTAATCAGCCAGTTTACAGTAGAACTGTATCGATTGACCCAGTGAGTAACCTAAATTTTTCAAGTAAAAACTAAAGAGATTTGTATTCAACAAGAAAAATTTAATGTCACTTTGGAGGGTAAAAATCAATAAATAAATCGTAGCACTGAGTTCATGGTCGTATAAATGTGTGCACAGCTAATAATATGGAAGTAGGGTGAGCGTGATAATAATGATAATAATAATTTATTCTCAAATAACGAACATGTTACAAGAGGCATGATAATTTACGGGCAAGACCGAAATGTTAAGTTCGACAACATATTTCTTTTAAAGCGGTGTACAGTCACTGAAATATTTCATAAGATACATTGGCTCCATATAGATGGTCTACAATGTACAGCGCGAATAATCGGCGCGAGTTACGGCGGGTGGACTTCGGCGGGTGTGATGTGGCTATGCAACCAACAGATCGACCTACCGGTTTCAATGATAACTGGGATCTTCAGTCCTAGATACTGCACATATTTCGGGGTTTCGTTATTTCTACCTTGATTGTTTACCACACTGTTTTTGAATGTTTCAGTAGGCAAGCTATTTGATATCACAAAAAGGCATTTTTTGAAACGAGTTTTCAGCTGGCCGGTGTTAAATACTAACTAATTATAAAAATGTGATTGATAATCCGACTGTACATAAGTAATGCCAGGAAAAGTGTTTATATATGTTTCACGCTGAATTCAAAGACTGTTTTAAGATAGAGAATGGTCAAACCAGTTGTTTTGGGGAGAACTACACACAAATGTTCTCATACCAGTTTCTGGTCATTCCGGCTCCGAGATGATGTAATAAAGTGTCTTTTGTGTTTACGGCATGATCGGGCGATAACATCGTTCACGAAAAAGTGTGTTTTCACAATTCGACACTTTTAGAGTAATAATGTCGGAGTTTATCGATATTATTAGTGGTCATAACTGTTGTGTTCTACGTTGTTCCGTTCATACTGTAGCAAATGCTTGCTCTCAAAGAAGGGAAAATGTTTATAAAGACTGTTTTGGATGATCGCTGTGATTGGCGAAATATTATTTTGAAGTAGAAATAACTTTTCTGCATTGAATTATCGGTACTTAATCCCTCAAAGCTATCGATATAACTCTGATTTTCGGTGTTTTATTCAGTTTTTCCTGTTGTAATTAGATAAATCCTTCTAGCTTGCGTCAGAAATTGATCTGCGACAAACTATCTTCCCTACATTTGGGAAAATTATAATGCTATGGTCTTACTTATCATTGCTGTTCAGATTGATCTTTTTGAATTCAGAAGTATCAAGCGATGGTAGTTGTAAAGCTTTCAGCGATCCATTAATAAAGATAAACGACGGGAGTTTTTTGATGAGATAAGGCACAAAGACTCACTCAATAAACAGTGGGTGACTCAGTATTTATAGGGATGTCAAAGACACTAGTAGTTATTAGACATGTGCATACCATCTTGCAGACATGCTTTAATTCACTTATATAAATAATGGAGTAGTTGCTTAGTTTAGGATAATTTTTCTATCTGAAGATTAGAATACATCGCATGTTCGTACTAAAATACTAGTGATTAGGTTATGTTTACGGTCATTGATTATAATCTCCTAGTATAGTTTTAGTATGCTTTTGATTAGGAATAGGGATTCATGACCGCATTGAATTTTTGTCTAAAGACTTCTGTTGTTTCACTCTTTTACATTATACCCCTAATAAACGTAATTCAGTGGAGTTGGCTTGACATAATGTGATTACGGAATCTGTATGGTCTTATGCCAGAATCAAATCATTTCTGTATTAAATAGTCAAATCGTGTCATTTGGGTCACCAGCCTTTCATGATAAAGCAATGAAGTCCATATGATGTTCCACCATTTTCAACTTTTCTGCGCTCAGTATCCTGCCGTCTAGGGAGGAAACATTTTAGCTTGATATGTGATTGATGGAGAGGATTCAGCAGTATATTTATTATACCACATTCCATGACCTATATGTACGCTGGTTTGTTAGTGGTATTCATTTAACTACCATACACCAGCTCAAACACAACACAAACTATGAAAAAATTTACTCTTGAAAATATTTTAAAGAGACAGTGCTTTTAAATTAGGAGCATTGGTACAACGCTTTCAATTATATTGTGACAGTCTTGGTAGAATATATGCTGCGATTTTTCGTTCGAAAACTGCTGAACTACCAGAATTAGGGTATTCAACTGAAAAGGAAACTCTGTGATAAAGGTTTACACGTTGCTACAAATTAAAACTTCTGATGGTTCACATAAGGCCAAAAGCAATAATGTAGCAAACAGGAATAAACTAAATAACTGATGAAAGGGAATGACCCGCATCGAGCCCATTTTTCCAAGAGACCTCAACAAACCAAACTGTTTTGGATGCTGAATTCATTAGGTCCCGACACCAGAACAGAATGCCTAACATAATGCACCTTGACATTACCAAAGACGACGCATTAGGTTCAAGGAAAACGTTTCTGTAAGAATGTCGTATCTATCATCAGAAACATAACTTAGTTCGCTAAGTAGTAAAATCTATAACCAATGAAATATTCAAGTCAACAAAAATATGGATTAGATGACTAATTACCAACATTCAGGCAGCTAAATCTATTGCCGTGGTTAGCAAGCACAAGTTTCATAGGGATTTCCGTAGGATGAAATTTATGGAATAGTTAATTATTATGACATCCTTCTTTAGACTTTGACGAAATTTTATTATGTAAAACAAGTTAGTGTTCCCTTCGACTGAGTTTTGGTAGTTATGGAAACTAAGAACATTGGTGGATTGCAGTATTTAAAATTTGATTGTTTGTACAGTCTTCCTGACGGTCCATCGGAAGCGATTAGGATTCAACTGAGCTTCAAAAGTACCTTACATCTATTGAGGAATGGGGAGCGAAAAACGGCTTGAAACTAAACCAGTCGAAATGTCATGTTATGAACATTCTTCCCCGCGTGAAACAAACAATTTTCACCCTCAATCGAAGCCCGCCCTCTAATGTCGCCTCAAAGTGTGATCTCGGTCTAATAACCAGTGGAAGCCTCCACATCAGTTCGAACTATATAGGAGACACACTTAAGGCTTACACAACTCTTCATTTTATGCGAAGACAATTTAGTGAAATCACGTCCATACGCCCACACATGGGGGTTCAAATCATTGTCTCACCCCCTTCCTTAAAAGAGACATAAATCTTTTCGATCGAGTGCAGAAACGAGTAATGAAATGGGTGATAGGCTTAAAGAATAAAACGTACGAAGATAGACTCCAGCATTTGGGATCATTCAGAGCTGATCGGATAATGGCGTAAAACATATGAGGCACGTCAAATCATCACAACTTGTACATCTAACCGATGCATCACCACTGTCTCCCTCGAGGTAATTCTCGGAAAATTGCGTACTGAATAGCGGACACCAAGGCTAGCTAACTTTCTTATTGAGAGTTGTTGCAACTCGAAATGCTCTCATAGTGGAGGTGACTACTGTTACGTCCAGTTTTTTGCTCGTCGATCTTACGAAGCACTGTTGTCGTCTATTGGTAATTCAAGGTCCCAAATTTCTATACCAAGAACGAAACTCCAAAGTAGATACCAAAGTTTATTCCAAATCACAAATTCCACCAAAATAATTTATTACAAATAGACGACCAATGTCGTTCTAACAACAATAATTATAATAATTACAATTACCTTCTAATTTATTATCTCTTGGAGCAAAAAACTGCAACGAACAACAAAGAGAAACGGGAGTCCAATATGTCCGGAAATAATAATTCAAACAAGTTCATAAGTTAAGTAAAACAAATGTACCCAAAAACAGTGAAATTAATGATATTTATACATGAAGGTTTTAATCAGCAAAATGTCTTCGTTTCTCCTGTAACAACTACGGTCCCCTGCTGATTTTTATTATTGTGATCCCACCACATCACTAGCTTGATCTATCTGCATCAAATATCTCTGATACCTTTGCCTCGCTTACACTTAGGTCCCTCCGCACAATTTTTACTACCAATTAATAAACCAAATTATTCATTCAACTTAGACACTTCTCCTTATTATTCTCCACATTGCAACTGTCTGGTCTCCGGCCTCGTAACGTAACAGCTGCCGGTATCCAAGAGGTCTACTCCTCTGAAACAAACGTACTTATTCTGGATATATATATATATATGTATATATATATATATATATTATATGGGATACAAACTCAAAAACAATTGCCTACCTACTGGAACTAGTTCAGTCGAGTAGCTATACCTCCCTCTGTTGGAAAATACCAAATATACGGAACTGTACCAGTAGAACAAGAATCAGACGCAAAGGAATCAACTGGTTCATATTAGCCTAGGAAAAAGATATTGGATATTGGATTCTTTATGGACCTTACAGGCGGAGATTTAATGGTGTTTGTTACCCAATGGCTTTGCCGACTACGGATGATTTGTACTCATGTTATGACAAATTGGTCGACACTTCTGTAGATTTAAAAGAAGTTGTGACTGTTATTTTTTAATTAGTCGTTTAATCTAGAAAGAAAATGCCTACAAAATAGTACTTGAAGGTGTTAAAGGGGAAGAAAATGCAAAGAGATTGTCAAGTCAGTTTATAGCAAGATTCAGCAAACTTTTCGAGAATCTACTGGAAGAAAGTTTCAATTGTTTCCTCGATTTATGTGACGATGACGATGTTAATGTTCGAAGCCAAGTGGTGCATGATTTATTACAGTTTTGTAAGCATGCTCGAGTATTCGTCCCACGTGTTGCTGATGTCCTCGTTCAAATGTATCAAACTGATGACAAAAAGGTGACTAACTTTAATTAATGTATGATTTTTAGGAGTTGAATGTTATTTCTTTAGCATTATCCCAACTACTTCATTCTGAGCCTAAAGCAACTTTACTGGGTATATTTAATCGACTTCTTTCAATGAATGCGGAAAACTCCAGAGAAAATACTCTCAAATTCTTGTGTGAACGTTTAAAGAATCTACCGGATGATGTACTGACTAGTGATTTGGAGTCTTTTGTAGTTGAACAAACTAATCGAGTACTACATGATGTTTCTGAAGAAGAGTTTCCAATGTTAATTTCCCTACTATCATCCTTGAGGTGTATGTCTACTCTGACTGGTAGGCAAAAGTTAGTGGGTATGATTTCGCAACAAGCTTTGCAAGCTGTTCCGACATTCAATGTAAGTTATTTCTAAGTTGTAGTAATAAATAAAGGCCAGTGATCGTGCATGTATAGCTCAAGTTCGCGAGAGTTGTAAACAAGCTGCCTTGTGTGTATCTGTAAGTAATAATTTATTTTCTAGATATTCTAAAAACAGAAAAACGTTAACGCTCATGATTTGTACATATACATGTTAGAAAAATTCTTACCGCAATTTGCTGATTTTGCTGAAGACACTTTCGATGAACGACTTAGTTTACTTCAGTTAACTGCAGAGCTACTATCTTTTCCAAGTCCAACACTTGCATCTATAAAATCAGAGGATATAATAAAGTATCTAGATTCCGTTTTCAGTATATTGTCAATGTTCTTACCTAACATCCCTTCGGAAGACGCAACTGACGACGTAGGTTATCAATATTCGTTATTCCAAACCTCTAGATGAAACAGTCGTCTAAAGAAAAACCAACATTAAACCAAATGGGTGTAAAGTTTTCAGAGTTAGAGGCAAGTTTGTTTTTATGTTGCCAGCTTGCATGTTATTGCCCTCAATATTTCGGAGGTAAAGCGAGTGATAATGGGTCCGAGTTATCTGTTATCAAAGATGGAGTCGATAGATTACGCAACGTTAAACCTCGTCTTCAGTACTTAAGCCAGTTAGCACAGGATTATGCAACAACAATATCTGGTCAGCTAAATAAGGATTTACAATCTGAAGAAAGTAAGCTTCGGAACATGGCTCACAGAGTAAGTCCTTTATTTTTTTTTCTAACAATGCTTTGAGGATTACTTATTATTCAAATTCATGTTATGAATTAAATTAGTAGTATAATTTAGTAGATGTCTCCACTGTCACAATTTAAACTATTCAAACTTCTGCTTACAGCTCAAATCAGTAAGTTGATCGGCCATTTGCTACGTACGTCTTGATACGTACTTACATCCGTGCAAGTTATCATGTCTCACAACCACAGAGATAAAGTTGTGACGTTACATCCCAAAACAGTAAACGTAGTAACAGTACCACTTGTATTCATATTTTTTTTTACAAAAGACGAGGTATGTTAAAGGCCAATGTCACTTATTTGATGGGACCCCACAAATATTGTGGTAATAACTATTATAACCTGTTTTTCGGGACACTTCATATCCTGGAAGTAATGATAATATTCGGTTACCTACTTTGAATGCTTTGTCTAAAAGGCAGGGAAATCAATCGAAATACATAAGTTTTGTTGAAGGTTGAATTCACCGAAATGCGAATATGAAAAAAAGGTGGGTAACTTTCTTGGTTAAAGTGTTCGATTTGATCAGTAACCATCTTTAGTTATGTTAGCATTCTGTGGCAAGTGCACTGTTATGTACAGTTTAATAGATCATTTGGGACATCGAAAATTTCTGTCATAAAATTGCTTCTTATTACTGAAAAATGTCTATCTCAAACTATATATCTTTCCAAATCTGAATCCATTGTATAAACATACTTTCTTACAGTATAGTTTAACCATTACTTTTAGTTATAACAAGGTAACTCTTCGTCTGCAAATATTTCTGTTTGATTTGTTTCAATAAAATTCATCACATTTACTTCCTATGCTTTATTTGTGCATTGTGAGTTAAAAAAAAACGAGTTAGGTCTGGTTCGACTAAACGCTGTCAGAGTTATTATCAAGGTTGAACCTGGCGTATATGTAACATCGGTTCAGTTTGTTACATTTCACTTCAACTGAAACGAATGGAATCCAACATAACATTTATCCTAGTTCCTTCAATCGTTTGAATCAATCGACTCTGTTTATAAGTGCTTTCTCAGTAAAAAAAAAGCCACTTTAGTTTAGACTCCTATAAGCATCAGAGTGAATTAATTTACAAGAAGGATAATAACAATCATAGGTTTTAGAGTAAATTTTATGAAATTCCAAAAACTTTATGCTTAACATGATTTTTACGAATCGATTTTGTCACAAAACTGAAACAATACATAGCTAACTTCAGTGCATATATATGTTTTTTCCCCAAGTAAATAAACAGTTTTGGTTACAATTTGAAACACAATACTCATTTTTTATAAAACCTTTTACTTTTAACTGTCTATATGGCGTACAATGTATTTTTTTAACTAAGCGCATATTTTCTAAATAACCTAGAGTTGATTTCATGCTAAGTGTCAGAATACACTTTATATTTTTTAATTGTTTTTTTTCTTTCTGGTTAGCTTATGATGAACATCCAACGTATGATACGATGCTTCTTTCATAACCCTCCAATGTTTAAAACCACCAGTGTAACATTGTCATGGATCCAATCGCCTGTTACTTCGAACCCAGGCACAAAACGTTCGTTCTCCACAGATCTGAGTAATAATCATAATGCAAGTAGTGTTCGACCAATACGTGGTGATAGACCACTGTATACACCACCAATCGGTCAATGGTCTCGTATTGAAACTACCGATTCAAATAAAAGCCGGTTTCGCATTGGTCGCAGTAGTCGAGGTCGTGGACGTAATTACTGAATTAACATCCTTGTTTGTTTTTTGTGTTACTGATTGATTCCCTCTTTTTTAATTGCTGACTGTAAAATATTTTATAACCAGCTGTGTTAATACTACTACTCTGTGTGTAATCCAACACATTTTTAACACTGTGGTATTTTACCTCTTTTTCTATACATGTATGATATTAGTAATAAACTAACATCTCATAATTGTTGATTTTTTGATTTTTGTTGTCGACCTGTAGTGAACGAGAACACAGGTGAGGGCAACCGAATTGTATTTAACGAAAATTACAGAGTTACTCAATAAAATTGGAAAACCATATCGTAAATCGTTAGTTAATTTGCAAAATAACAGTTCATCATATCGAACTGGACTATTCCTGTTGCAAAACATCAATCCATTGTCACTATTCATGCGTTTCATATAAATTCCATGGTGTTCTAACTCTTCCTTTCTTGATCTTCCCCCCATCTTCGGCTGCCAGACATTACGTTGACGCTGACGTCATATACTACTTATAAGTAGCTCTCACCACAGCACCACAGACCATGCATGCATCTTACATATTTTGTATTACTACTATCAACCAGTCAGTTAAACTTAATGTAGGGCGTGTGTGTGTGTGTGTGTACTTCAGTTCAAGTTTACATATCCCATTAGCACAGTGAGATAAAATTGTTAATACACATCCCAAAGTAGTAGAGGTGTAGTGAAGGAGAACACAGATGAGGGCAACCGAATTGTATTTAACGAAAATTACAGAGTTACTCAGTAAAATATGAAAACCATATCGTAAACGGTTAATTTGCAAGTCTTCAATCCATCATCAATCCATTGTCTGACATTTCACGTATTCATGCGTTTCATACAAATTCCATTGTTTTCCCACCCTTCCTTTCTTGATCTTGCCCCATGTTCTGCTGCCAGACATTAGGTTTACACTCGCGTCATATACTACTTATAAGTAGCGTGCACCACAGAGGTAGTAACAGTATAATAAAGATTAGACATCGAAGATATAATGCAAGAAAGTACAAACTATTTCAGAGAATCTGAATCACTTATTACAGTGATCTTAGTCGGATTATTTAAGTGAAATATATCGCATTATGACTTCTTACGATGTATGGCACTTTGGGTTAGTTGAATCGGTCAAAGGAAGAGCTAAAATTTCTTAGAAATGAGACATAATTAATGGCTTAATTTTACAGAGGATTTATATATGTGTATAAATGAGTTTACATACATCCTGATTGTGGTAGTCTAGGAGCATTCTCAGTGGAGTCGACGTCAACATACGGTTCCTCATACGTGCGTTAACCTAAGTTATCATACCTGAGTAGCATGATTGCATGAAAATAATATGAAGCAACCGATCGGGCTAGTGTTTAAGTCGGACGCCTATGACGATTATCAATTCTTGGACATCGTACCTCACTACATTTTAAGAATAAATTGGGAATATTTACCAGATATGATAAATAAGTGAAACTACGCATTAACTGTTTTCTGATTACGACATCAAAACACCGGCATATTAAAGCATTGTAGAAAGCTAATCGGTTTGTGAGTTAAACGAGATCAGCTGGTTACAACTGGCGTTCTAGTCAACACTTCCAGATCAACTCATATCGTATGGAGCAACGTCAAGACGTGTAATCCAGTGCTCAAAGTCGACTCGTATGTTATTGATTCTCTCGGGATATTGTAGCCCATAAGGATGATAAGTTTCAAACCAAGGATGTTTAACTACTATTAACAGACCTTATTGATACAATATTTCATTTTAGGCTTTAGATATTTACGTTCACTACCTTTGTAAAATCATTCAAACAATATGAACATATAGAGTATCAATTCCTTGTTTAAAGGCATGGATAGAAGAGCAGTTGCGTAAAGAGAATATGCTCGACGCACTCAGATGATCTATGGAAGTTAAGGGAAGATGTTAGTGTATTCATCCAATATGCTAAGAAAAGTATTGGTCAATTCCTATTGGTTAATTCCTGCTTATCAATTTTATGGTCCTACATATCAATGTCACGTGCTCCAATGTTGTTTCTTATTGGTTGTCCTGACTATCGATGTCACTGCGAATGCTGCTTCTTATTGGTCGTCTTAGCTTCCAATGTCACACTTCGATACTGTTTCCTATTCGACCAAAATGTATAAATACGCATTATCTGTAACGTTTTATGACCACGACCAGGATCCGGATCCCTATTCCGGGATCCTGTTTCTCTTCTGGATTCGGACCTTGTACTTTCTGGATGCAGGTTCTACTTCATATCACGTCTTCTTATTATTTTTACTCAATATGGGGGTTGGAATAATCGGATTTGAGTAGCATGTCGTGTCACCGGATCCTCGATCCTCACTCTCGTTTTCCGGCTAGGTAAACTCGTAATAGTTCAAGCATATCAAGTTGACGTGTTTACGTGCAGGCGTAACAGAAGAGCAATGGGAATCTCGATTGCTCTCACTGTTTTTCAACATCCTCTAGTAATTTGGAGTATGATTGTTTAAGAACACGGCAAAACTATTCTGAAAATGTTCATGAATGATCTGAACCAATTGTGGCGTTGGATATGCTAGGAAAGTTAGAAACCGCTTCAAAGCCAAATGATGGTTGAGATACACAAACGGGTATATGCTATTAGTCAATGTTCAGGTTAACTATGCAAAAGAGATAAACTGGCTGTCGGTAGAAAATTCAGCTCTATTTTCTGGGAAAAACATAATAATAAATACCCTAATATATATTTTTCGATCCTGTATAGATAATAGAGGCTTTCAGATTGCTACTAGTTTCCTCGCTCAAGTAACAAGTGCAAATATACAATTATTAGACTCAGACTACTGCCTACATTAGTGTCTTTAGGAACTGGTTGATTTGATTGTCTTTGAGGATAGAGTTTCAGCCGCAAATCTAGCTTTCCTAGTTATGACATTATACTACTTATTATCAATAAGTAGCTTAGAATTTACCGGTTAATTTTCACATCAGAAGTGTGTGATTCAGTCTAGTTGTTTGACTAATCGTCTACATCCAGGTAATCACGCAGTAAAACTGATAAGGTCAGTATATCAATCTCAAAGACGAATGAAACGGTTAATTTTTCAGTACAAATTCATCTAAGCAATCATTTCAAGTTTATTTTTGTAAATTTAACTGGTATCAATTGTCCCATTGTTTTGAAATGAAAAAAATTAATTCTTTCAGACAAAATAATAATAAAGTCATCTACATTATTGTTTTCAGTCAGTCAGTTAGATGCAACGTAGAACTTCGTACGTAAGTGCATCAGTTCATGTTGTCATAACATATCAGCACAGAGATGTAATTGTCAATTCAAATCCAATAGTAGAAGAGGTAGTAAAGGTATTAGAAGTAATCGGAGAGGTTAGGATTAGAAGATATTATTCGAGAAGTATGATTCAGTGAGATAAGTTTAGAAAGCCAAAACTAGAGGTGTTGAAGAATCCAGAAGATTGAGATTTGAGCGAACACAAAGAATAAATGCACCGGCGCCATTGCAAACGGTTTTGAGCCATGTCATTCAAGGTCTCTAGCCATCGATTACTATTATCTCGCGGACCCTTACCACGTAGTCGACAACTACCGACATGACTCAGCCCACTTGTCAATGACTTCATGGATTTCTACCATGTTTTGGTTTGGCCGCCCCTAACTTTCTTCCAACCTACTCCTACTACTCGCTTCGGTGGTACACATACTAGAAGTGGAACGATACAGAGAAGATTAGCATGGCCCCTGTGCAAGGATGACACGCAAAATCGTGAAGCGTTCCAAAATATTACCCAACCGTAGCTGCTACCTTGACGCGGTCGCCGGGCTTGCCTATCGTGATGATCCAAACGAGTTATACTGGCTGGAACATATGTTCCTGAAGGTTCTACCATGCCAGGCAGGTCGATTGGAGAACGGTGAGACTAAAAACAGCTACTCAAGCCCTGAGGGCGAAGTCGTACTGCTGACTGACCGCAGAGGAGTGTGATAGCAGTAAGGTGTTTCCCTCGGACAACAACCAGCATCTGTAGCGATGCTGCCTTCTGACAAGGAAGGAAGGGTTAGAAAGGGTCGATCCTGAAAATGTCACACCTCACCTTACCTCACGGATTTCCGTCTCCGGCGGTAAGGGTGCCCGCTAAGGGCTTTTAAGAGCAGAGCTAATACTCAAAAAATCTTTCATCATTGTTTTCGCTTGACATGACATATGTATCTGTTTAATATAATTAAATCTGTGATAATTTTTAATGATATGTTTAACTTTAATTCCTATTGAAACTAACTTTGTCACTAATTGACAAAAAAGAAACATTGTACAGTTTTACCAATCGAATATAAGGTTATTCCACTGATCATAACAAAGCAGTAGATGATATCATGTTAACTGATTGAAAATTGTGTAGTAATAAATGAAAACTTAACAGTCTGCTGGTTAAAAAACATGAAGGAGTTGATTTCATTACTTAGAGGGGTTGTCAGTGCGCATTAATAAAAACAAAATGACATATTAAGATGAAGCTTATTTATATTCACCTATTACCCTTAATTGAGCATAGGTTGCCGACTAGCATTCTTCAGCCTACTGCCTTCCTCTCTAGTTCTGTACAATTTTTGTACATTCTTCTTATGTCTGCTTTCATTTCTCGGCATAATGTTTGTTCCTTGGCATTGCTTTATTCCACTGACCTTGAAGATCAAGCGGCTGATATTAAATCATGACAAAAATCAAATTAAGTCTGATTAACAGACAATATTGTTTTGTCAATCTTATTTTCATTTATTAATCTGGATTGTGATATTCTAAATTTTCTAGAAATAAAACTTTTAAGAACTAGTTGACTAAAGTTTATGAATTTTTTTTGCATAAAATTGTTTGTACTTAATAATTGATATATCTTGTGCATGAACTCTTTGATAACAAATTCTTGATTTATCTCTCGAACCTTAGGAAAAACTTTCAACTGTTAAATCTTCAATAGGGATAGTTACAACACACACTGTATTGTTTTCATAGGACTTTTTCCGAAGTTTTTTTAAAAAAAAACTCTGATCAGTCAAAGTATTTTCAAAAGCATTTCTTACTTTAATGATCATATCTTGGATAGTTCGGGTAATAAGGAGATTGAATGCGATATGTACTCATAATTAAATTTTTTAATTCATTGGCTCCCTGTACCTAAGCATAAGGATGGGTTCAATCTAGAAAACTCAGATGTTCATCCAATTCAAATACCGTAACGATCTGGTGAAAATCGAACATAGTGTAGAGGATGAACAGTCTCAGACTTCTAGGAGTATTTCAAACGATGAGACTGGTAATAGGACATGTTTGTTAGTGAATATTTTGAAGAGAACAAGACTAGTCTGTCCCAGTGTCTATAAAATACCTTGTTATAACCTAATTCGTTGAGTTGTTGGACATGCTATGCAAAAACAAAGTTTTAACTATGAAGCACCTCAAATAAATCTATTCGTCTACGCAAAATAAATAGTTTCGATAGGTTAATAAGTGTTTACCTAATACAGCGAATCAATATTATCAACAAGCTAACCAATACAAAGACTCGAATCAAGTGAACATCAGGACTTATTGATAATTGACTATACAAAATTTGAACAAGAGTTATTCTGAAGTGTCTCTTGTACAGAAGCCTGATATTATGCGTGAATAAAATAACCATTGTAAATGATCAAAATAATATATTGATTGGTCCATCACCGACTGAACGTTATGTCTATGATGAGAATTGCAATGGAAAATACATTATTTATACGCTGAATTAACTCATAAATAATTGAAAAGATTAAGTGTGACTGTATGAGGCAGACTAGGTGAGTAAATTTCTACTGGTTTTTCGGTAATCTTTACGGATAAATGTCAGTTGGTTCGAATTTCAACAATAATAGCAGCTTTTTTTAATATGATGTGTATAGTACAATACGGAATTCTCACCAAAGGACATTTCAACGTGTTTCCTTTTCAATGAATAGTAAAAACCTGCAAGGTGTCTCAAATTGTACTTTTCTAAACTTTGTGGCACAATAACTCGCAAATTTTCTATATACGCGGTTGTATAGATTATGAGATTTGTAAGTTAATTGACGTGTTAAAACAACTAAACAGAGGAAACTTGCTGAGATATTTTGATGTTTGGATACAGGTGGCCCAGATATTCAAGTAGACTGCCGTATCATTATTTAGACCAAGCAGTCTTCATTTATAATCACCCTCATCTACATCCCATATCTAATATCTTTTTCACGACCTAGTATAAAACAGTTGATTTCTTCGCGCTCGATTCTTTTTCTTGCGGTGCCATTCCAGATGCTTGGTGGTGCCCAATGAATGGGGGTCTAGCCACTCGACTGTCAGTTGGCAGTTGGTTGCGTCCCGTGGTTTGAATGGAAACGTTTGTTTCAGGGTAGTAGGGTTTCTGGATACCAGCAGCTATCACATTACCAGACCGGAGATCAGTTTTGGTTGGAGAATATTCACGAGAAAATTCTAATGCTAGTAACAAGGTCTCAGAACCAAGTAAATAAATGGATAGTTTATTTTTTTTAATTGGTAGTGAAGATTGTGAGAGAGGCCCGTAGTGTAAGCAAGGGAGAGGGAACCGAGGCAATATGTGAGATGTATTGAGTTGGTGATATGAGGAGATGGAAATAATAACGAAAAGCAAGTATCAAGGCATGTATCGGGCATAGCTTGTCCACGTAGAATATCATAATCCTTATGTGAGTACGTGATTATCAAGTCTCTTCTTAAAGCTGTCCATTAAAAGGGCTGCGGTCACCTCGGCTGGGAGAGCATTCCAAGTTGCGATTAATCTTATTGAGAAAAAGCGTGCACGAACCTGAGTATTCGCTCTTTGATGTGCGGTTTTTCGAGGAGAGTAGTGCTGAAGCACCGGTCATGTGCTCACTTTGGGATGGTTAGCGTGCCTAATTAGTTGTACTGCATAATCAGACCACCCCTAACTCTCTTGTAATTTAGGAGGAATAATCCTAAATGCTGGAGTCTTGACTTTGATCGAATTAGATATTTTTGTTATGTAACGGCCAAAACATCCACTGTAATTTTTTCCAGCATTTCAGAAAGAAAAGAAGGTAAGGGGCTCCCTGACAAAAGATGTTTGAACATTCCTAAAATAAGTCAAGTATGAGATATATCAATTCTGTTTATGATTTTCACTATAGATTTGTGGAGATATAGCAATGAAAAGTGACCAGCTTCGTGGGGAAATCCCTAGTGTTATGGTGAGAAGCTGTACCAGTTGAAAGCAGTAAATTTCTGGATATTTCATCAATGATTTCGCGATGTTTTCAACTTGCTTGTTCTTACTTATTGACTCATATCTGTTACCCTCAATAGAGCATTTGCTTCCGACCAGCATTCTCGAAACTACTCCGTCCTGGGCTTTCTTTCGCAGTTCTCTCCAATTTTCGGTCATTCTTCTCATGTCTGTCTCCGTTTCTCAGCGTGATGTGTCCCTTGGCTTTCCAATTTTTCTTTGACTTTGAAGGTTCCAAGTGAGTGACTGACTTGTGAAGCGGCTAAGTACTTTTCTCAGTGTGTGTCCTTGGCCATTTTTATTGTCTGGGCTCCCTCGCTCTTCATATATCATTTCCATTAATTGACCACTTCTGATGGCAGTGGAATTGGAGAATCGTGAAGACCTGACTGATGCACTTAAAGCTCGGAACAGTTCGTGGAACGACCTCTAAGGCTACATTAGGGGTTGCGAGTACTGACCTTGATCCGTGAGAAAACAGCGGGGAGGCCACAATAAACTCACGAAAATTAAAGTCGACCTCGGTCAATAACAGATGGCACAAGAGAGGAAGATAATAGCTTAGTCAACTGAACGCGCTGCACAGGCAAAATCCTGGTGAGACCAGTTCTCACAGGACTGGCCTACTCGGTTCAAAAAGCTAGTTTGAAAACCCGAGAAAGGCTGTTGCTGCAGAGGTGCAACAGGTGGTGAGACCAACCACCAAGTACCTCCATAGCACCCTAAGAGGACTAGGGGTTGGGCTTTTAGAAATCAGGAATATATGCTCTCAGATGGATCTGAAAATCGTTATCTTACCTGATACATGGCTATCTCCTGACATCTCAGACGACGAGGTGAGCTTACAAGGCGTTTACACCAAACAGAAGGTGGAGTGGCTGAAGGCGAGAGGCTTCATGTCTTCTAAAAAACTGAGATGACAGAAGCATGTTGTTGTTTCCACAAAAATAGCATGAAAAAATTGATTGGAGGGATTTTCTGCCCCCAAAGATAATGAGACAGAAAGATGACCTGACTGAGGCAACAGGGCCCCTGCCACTCCCTGGGTTTTATCAAATACTCTTGGCGGCAGATTTCAACACCACATCACTAAATCTGAGTGTTCAGGTGGCAACTCCCACTGGTTGGTTCCGAAGACGACTTGGGGAAGCCATTAGAAACTCTGGGCTTACTGAGCATGAATGCGATGCCACTAGGTTTACTGAGAAAGGGAAATTCTCGTATGTGGATTATTAGTTAACAACTGATCAGCTCCTGTTCCAGTATGTTCAAGTTCATACGAATTAGTGACCGTGGTACAATGTTTTTCAACATGGTCATGAACGAAACACACAGAGGATGTAAACGAGCCCTATCTTTGCACGTGTGCGAGGGAGATCCTTTGACATGCTCCATGGCCACAGGAGTGATGGGGTCTGACAGTAGATGATCACTGGCAGATAGTGAGAGACATCATCCCGATTGCTGTCCCAGACAATGTACTTCGGTCTGACCACACACCCGGGAATAGAAGAACAGGTGCTAGGCGCGGCACTGAACGCTTGCTATAGGCAAAGAGGAAAGCCTGGCACAGGTGAGAGGTCTCCTTGAAGGATTCCGACCGTAATTCCTACCTGGCGTTGAGAAACAGATGCGATACCAAAGTGCGAAGTTATAGGAGACGCTTTCAGGTGAAGCTAGCTGTCCAAACACAAGCAAACTCTAAGCATCTGTTCAGGTTCATGTCAAAGCGAAAACCTACTAATCAGGGTTTGTTTTCCCTCATAGGTCCGAAGAGACAAGACCTCACCAACCTAGAGATGGATGAAATCGTCAGCACGAACTTGACTGATTAGTCAAGCCAAGCATTCACATATTGAGAACACTACGCAAACACAGTGCCAGCTGACGGCTTAGGGTCTATTACTTCTGACTTAGTACTAAAGAAAATAAAATTCTTACCACCAAGAAAGTCACCTGGTTGTGATAATATTCGCCTAGAAACATTGTGCGGAAGCCCTTCAGATCACAGAAAGTATTGGAAGGGCTAGTGAACGAACAGATGAGGGAATACATGGATAAGAACGAAATGCTCCATAAAGCTCAACATGTTTTTCAAAAGGAAGGGTTGTGTTCATCCAGTATTCTCATAGCATGGGACAGCAAGACCTCCTGCTTGGACTGAAATACAACGGAACCTGAAATTATGCATGAATAAAATAATCACTGTAAATGTTTTGAATGAACATTATGTCAATGATGAGAATTACGTTGGAATATACATTACTTAAACGCTAAATTAATTCATCAACAATCGAAAGGATTAAGTATGGCTGTAAAATAGTGCTCGGAAGACAGCGCACATTCTTATTACAGGTGAAGTTCAGTGTTAGGCAAGGCTGTGTACCCTCACCTTTTCTTTTTCTCATGATGGTCGACCAGATTATGGTGTCGTCAACATCTGGGGGCCAAACACACGATACAGTGGACAGCTCGGATGCTGCTGGACTTTGCAGATGACCAAGCTCTTCTATCCTACTCACAACAGCAAAGGTGAGAGAAGACAACCATAGTAGCAGCAGCTTCTGCAGCTGTAGGTCTCAACACATACAGATGAAAAAGCAAGATGCTTCAATGCAACACAACATGCATCAACCAAATCATTCTTGATCGCGAACCATTGGGAGAAGTGGAAACATTTAGATATCCGGGTAGCATCATCGATAGGTATGGTGGATTTGATGCAAATATGAAGGGATGGTTTGGCAGAGCAAAGACACTTTTTATACAGATAAATGAGATCTGGAACTAAAAAAGCTATCAACCAAAATGAAAGTTGTAATTTTTAACACAAATTTCAAGGCAAGCTTACTGTAGGGCGTGGAGACTTGGAGAATCAGGAAATCCATCATCCAGTAGATACAAATGTTCATTAACAGGTTTTAGTGCGAAAATATTATTAATTCGTTGGTCAGATACTCTGTGATGGCAAATCAATTGTATTTTATCTTATTTTCGACTAATCAACTAATCAACCTAATTTCGAGATCGCTGCTCAGATTATAGCCCTAACCTGATTTTACTCTGCGCTTCTATTAACCTCCGACTAAACATACACTGAAATTTGTAAAAACAAGAAAGAAGGCGCGATGCATAAGGAGAAGGCTATAGTTCGAAATTAATTTATGTACTGAATAAAAGTGAAAGTATTTGTAACCTTTTTTTTGAACTTGCGCTTCTGGAAGTTTTGGTATGGCCAAATTTAGGGATCATGTTACGTGATTTTTTTCAGACGTTTACATGAGCGTTCTACTCAGTGTTGATTAGAAAAAAAGAGTTTTTTCAGATTTTTTGGCTTCAAAAGACTTTTCTGAGGGATAATTATGGGCTGCCCAACACTAACAATACTGACCAATCGAAATAATTTGCGAAATGAACAGTGTTTATGATGGGCAATTTTATTTTTTAAAGTAGTCAAAGGGTAAAGATTTTATGAGAGCAATACTTTAAATCTGTAGCTTTGTGAAGAATGGTTTGGATTATTCGTGTTATTCATTACGGAAAGACAGTAACGATAGTTACTTTTGAAAATCAATATTCTATAAACGGCTGAACAAACAGCAGTATACGACACTACAGTCAAGTGGGTAGATGTCTACTCTAATAATCCAGTTCAAAAATTTAGTTATGTTGTATACAGATATGCCAAGCCCACAGAGTTTGGTTCAGCAGTTATTTTCGAATTATTCGCATCTTTCGACCTTGTCAGTCGTTCGCTCATAAACTTGATTGTTTTTACTTGGGTTTGCATGTATATGCCTAATTCATATGTATCGCTTATTTTTGTCTGACTATAAATACTTAGTAATGCTTCACTGTGTAGCGTCCAACTACTGGACCTAAATGTGGATGAATGATCGAATATGTGATGAGATAAATCTTCCCTTTCACTTTCGTATATTATCTCGTATTATCCAGTTGGTGCGACGGTAGTAACAAAAAGGCCAAATGCGGTTTCTCGGATGAATTTATTTCATGCAATCATTTATGCAGACAAACGTGCGAAGGGAAGCGCACAAGAAAAAGGAAGCGCATTTGAGTTTGCTCACGAGCTTTCTCCAATTTTCTTATTTTTCACATCACTTTCAGTTTTTATTCTTAGTAGACAGAGAAATTGAAAAGCTTGCTGACTCTGCTCAACTACTGTCAATTAAAACGATCTGAAATCTTTCATTAAACGTAAGAGAGCCTAACACCACAAAAGGAAGAAGGGTGGTGTACTTGACCAGTATTCATGACTGCAGAGCCATAACCTTAATCTACCCATGCCTGTGGGACAGAACAGTTTGTTTGCTTACGGCTCCTTATTGCAGGTCAACAGAAACTAACAGACTAACTAACTATACTTACAGACTAACAAGTTCTTGTTTCAAACAAATAAATTCTTGAAAACATTGTACTTTTAGTCATATAGGTTATATATTTTGGTGTTCACAAACAGATTCGTGTACTAATTAGTGATTACGGATTTTTGTCATTATTTTTATGTTAAGGCTAGTTAGACTACCGTGAATGTTCAATCCGTAGTCAAGAAACTTTAAACGTACGAGCAGTTGTAGAATATTTCTCTCAGTTACTAAGGGTACAACAATCCTCGGAGTTTAAAATTTATTTCGACATGCATCACTGTAAAATATGTTGTAAATTTCTCACCATAATAAGACTATTCAACAAAGTGTTCACGCTTCTGTATTATTTTCGAAATGACTAAATCATTAAATTAGATAATGAATAGATAATCGATTTTAGAAATCATCACACTAGGGACATTTTGATTGTTTTGGATTTCCGGCTACACTCTTCTTTTATTTTCAAGCTGGGGGTATACTGTTTCAGTTTCAACATTTCCATTTTTGAACAAACGGAACAATGAGTGCATTTTGAGGCAGTTGTGTTATATGTTCAAAACCATCTAAAGGAATATAATGTTAGCAATAGCATTCACTTGATCCGCAGGTCTTCTCTATCATTTCAAATTGCTGAAATCGGCTTAATAAGTCGGTCATGAATCAAAGAACTGTGTGAATTTTACATCAGGAATTCACGAATGAAATGATATAGATATGAGAAATTCACTTATTTTTCTGTGGACTGCTATCAATCACTTGTTGTGTGATATGTTCATACTTACATGCATAAATAACATTTCATGTTGTAATAAATATCGTTTCTATAAGTAAAAGCGTTTAGATGAATCATATTCAGGAAAATTGTGATGATGCGTGAAAGTGAACCTATTCATAGTAATTATGATTACAACGGCGATATTTGATGAATACATTGGAAATCGTCATATGGTTAGTGAGACAGTTGAAGGTACACAGACACTAGAGTAGCTTTGACATTCTTTGGACTACCGTGGAAAAATGAAACAAATTTATTGGGATCTACAGGAAAATAAGTAACAGGCGTCATGTTCCAATAACCCTAAATCTTTTATCACAATAACTTTGAATCATAAACGTTTAATGATCACTGGAGATTATGTTTCTATGTCTTAGTTAACCTAAATGGAAAACATAAAGATGAATCTACGAATGGTTTTTTTCTGATGACATATACCTCTTATTCTCTGCCTAAATCCTGTTTCTTGCCCTTGGCATTAGGTTGTTATAGATGATTTTCGGTGAACGGGTCCATAGTGTATTGCACAGACAACTGTTAATAGACGTTTTACATTGTGGATTCTGGCATTTGTGGTTCTTCGTGGTTCGCCTTGTTTTGTAAGTCTCTTTATATTTGTGTTGATTATTCTGACTTTGATTTTTTTCCTACAGTTGATTTAAGTCGTAGATGTTCCTAAGTTAAAATTGTGTCTTTTATATCGGTGTCAAATCGAACTTGCTGATGCAGCTAATGCAGCTCTGCTTTGTAACGTTTTTCACATTCCACAATGCCTCTCTGTCCAGTTTATTCTAATTTCTGCTTGCTGTGTTGTCTCTTAAGGTCTTGCTTTCTGGCTTGCACATGTTGTAGATGTGGCTGCTGCTGTTGACTGTTGCCTTCATCTTCTCCATTTCTCAACCCTAGTCAAAGTATCCGCAGAAGTCTTTCGCTTGCGATGTTGATTAGCGTGACTCAAAGACCGACGTAATGTGGCAGTTATCGCTTCCTTAATATCTTTCTAGTTTTTCAAAATGATAGTTTTCTCTATATCGAGTAGATTTTGAAAAGCTCTAAAGTGATCACACTGGGCTATCTGGAGTTCGTTGTGTTTCTACATATCCAGGGGACAAGCCGTAAGAACACATTCGTGATGCTGTTCGACCAGCTGTACGGTGCGTTCGCATTTTCGATCTTATCTTAGTCAACACGAACTGATAATTTGAAGTCCTTAGTATCTCTAATTGTTTTCACGAAATACTTCATACTTTTGAATGTGACATTCCATTTCCTTCTGTTTCGTGTGGTTCAGTATAATCCGTGTGGCTATGAATATGCGTTTTTGTGAGAAATTTTACTGCCAGAATTCCAAGGTATGAAATATTTGCAATTTTTTGTGAGAAAGACTAGACCCTGTAGTGAAGAAGAACACAGGTGAGGGCAACGAAATTGTATTTATCTCTAATTACAGAGTTAATGGGTAGAATAGAAAAACCATATCGTAAATTGTTAATTTGCAAAATATCAATCCATCATATCGAACTGGACTGTTCCTGTTGTAAACATCAATCCATTGTCTGACATTTCACTGTTCATGCGTTGTCCATTGTTTTCGCTCTCTTCCTTTCTTGATCTGCCTCCATCTTCTGCTACCAGACATTACGTTTTTACTCGCGTCTTATACTACTTATAAGTAGCGCGCACCACAACCTCAGTATCATGAATAAACTTTTCTGTACTATTAAATGACAAGATAAATTATTAGGAACAATATACTGTGAAGAACATCGTTTCATTGTAAGCACTACTCTTCATTATTCATTCGCTGTCTGATGTTTTTCATTTGAGCTCATAAATTAAATTATATTGAATTTGTTAGCGTTAACATTCAACGGATGAAATATTAAGATAAAAATGCATTCGAGAAAAAGTGTTGTGTTATTCTCACTGTTATGCAACTATTAATATCAATTAATTGAACATGTAAGTTTATGTTCGTTTTAATTTTGATATTTCAAACTTTATGCAACAATAAACTGTCCAATCACCACCCAACAAGTATTGATTAATAATTCAATTGGAAAATTTGTTTAGGAATATTAATTCTTAATGAAGTACTTATTGAAAAGGAATATATCTTAGTTGTCAGTTTGTCAATTTATTTATTGATATATTTGTGATTTGACTCATTAACTACTACTACTACTACTACTACAAGCAAAGACGAATATCTGAAAAACATTCAGAAGATGCAATTGAGTGTTAGTGAAGTCATGAAAAAAATAACATCTCGTTAATGATGAAAATCTTATTGTCAGCAGACTTAGAATACAGAAGTACAACAAAGGTGTTCACCTTGATTTCAGTTTCAGATAAACTGGGGACGTTGTGAACCTCAAAGTGTGGGGGTTCATATATCCTTAACAACGTTTAAAATAATCGTCGAGTGATAGCATCATATTGGCTTCACGTTTCCTTCGGCTGAGTTTCCTAAATAATTCGAAATGGTGACGAGGTTTCCAGTGGTTATCAAACCAAGATTGTTCTTTGAAGGAGGAAATAAGTTAGTCGGCTTCCGTCGGTGGTGTAAAATGTTTGCGTCATATGTGACAAAATGTACATGGAGTGAAATTTTGGCTGGTTTAGTTTAAAATTATTTTTTCACTGGCCATTCCTCTATGGATGTAAGGTATTTTTGTAGCTCAATTGAATCCTTGTCGCTTTTGATGGACTTTTAGTTCTTTGCATCGTTCTGGTGAGCTGACTGCGCCGAACGAGTCTCTAATGAATATGAGGAAGAGAAGTGGACCTATGATGGTCTACTGTGAAACTCTCTATTTTGAGACTGGTGAACTCACGTTCACCCTCAGTAACTTGGCACGAAACTTCCTATTCAAAAAGTAGTTTCTAGTACAAAATATGAGTGAGTCATTAAAGCTTATTTTCGCAACCCTCGCTATCAGGGGTTCGTAGGGTACTGCGTCAGAGTCAAGAAATATTATGTGCAAGGATGTTTTTTCGGTGTAAGCAGGATGTTAAACTGTCCCGTGCTGTGAGAAGATTAGATGCTTACTATCTATCTCTCTGAAAATCTTATTTATCCATTTGGAGTATTTTCTACTTATCTATGGACTCCCTCATTTGTTCGGACACCAGATGGAGACTGGAGAGAGGGAGTAACTTGTTTTCATTTCACTAGAAGTTGATGTGACACTAGGGAACGCCGGAAGAAGTTACATATCGGTTGAAAAGGCCTCTGAATACTGCTTCAGGTTGATAGGGTGAATAGTTTCACAACCTGGTGACTACCTTGGCTTAAGGATTTCAGTTTACTTAGTACTAAGACAAGAGTAATATGGTTAGTCGCTAAGCCGTCAAATCGCACAGGGTTTGCTATGTCCTCTTAACGTGTAAATGCCTGGTGACAATCTACCCGGAAAGTTATGTTTAATTCCAGCAAACAAAACACCGATTAGACAAGTGTTAATTACCATTTATAACAAATGTTCGAGACACGTCAGTGATATATAACTCAAAGTTTATTTGAAAAAAAACAATTTATTAAGCTCAGTATGAATAGAAATTGCAACGCAGTATAATAAGTGTAATCAGAAAAGCGATCAAAGTTTTCGTTGAATGATATTTAGAAAAATTACTCAGCATGAAATAAAGGGGGCTTCATAGAAACACACAAAACCAGAAATACAGAAATATTGATGAGATCAATGGAACAAGCCGTCAACGAATGCCAAAAAATCGGGTTGCAAAATTGGAACTAAAAATTTGACAGCAAACAAAAGTGTAGTAAACGAGAACTCAATGTAAATGATTACAATATAGGAAGTTTCTGATAAAATTACATAAGGCGAAACACGATATAAGAATAAAATGAATAGTCAGTCTCAGGCTGACCAAAAATTATTGTGAAATCTGTTAATCACTTAGTAGTAGTTGGCAACGGTTGTGAATCTGCAGTCACAACGAGTTGCTCGCAGTCGTTTCTGGAACAAATACCACTTCGCTGAATATCAGATCCCTTACCGATAAATATATCATAATAACAATATACCAAATGTGTTCTCCCAAAATACCTAAAATGTGTCGTTCTGACAGTGAAGAGACAGGTCTGAATTTGAATGGCGGTTATTAAGATGAAGAGTGAGGTCATGATGATTGGACAGCATTATGTTAGTTCTGTTGCTCTAATAATAATAATAACAATTTTAAAATTACGGACATAAGTCATTCAGTCTTCTCGAATGAAAACTGCATGCATTGAATTATAGTGATGAAAATTTCGACATAACGCAACACGCAATCTCACGATTGCAGATTGGAAAAACCTATTGGCGTTACCATTGAAATATTCAATCAAGAATACAGATGCAGTTTATGAAAGTATTAATACCATAGAAGATGAAATGATCCAAACACATGAATATTTCGCAAAGACAATAATAGGATATGTAAAGACATGCTGTTCAAACAATGCTGTATCCTCAGTTAAAGCTTGAATACTTGTTAGTACTTGCTGTAAGTTGAAATTTACAATAAGTCGATGTCAGTCATTTCAGTAATAAATACACCGAAGTCCTGTATCTAATCCACCCAATCGACAGGACCCACTCTCAAACACAACCACACACTGTCACACACTCATGGTCGCCTTGCAGGTCCAGTCTACACAACGTCCGGTGTGTGCTTGTCTCCGTGTGAACTTTCTACGTAAAATATTATGCATCCTACATAGACAATCCATTGTGATTCCATTTGTCCTCATTTCGCGTTAATCTCGACATGTTGAATGTTCGCGATGTCTATCCGTGGTCTGTGGTCGAAGCAACTTACTTGATGGATCGTTCTGATTGGCGAAGTGACTAACATACTCATGCTTGTCAATATTTGCTGCGCTCTCTTCAAAACCAATGTGCACACTCTCCCACAATTACTCGATCGTTACCGCCGTCGCCGCCGACGCTGCCGAAGACACCAACACCACCACCACCACCACCAACAGCAACAACCACAACCACAACAACAACAACAACAACACAACAACAACAACGCCAACAACACCACAATCGCCATTTCTTCCTTCCCTTCCGTTTCTAATTCCCTCACGTCACCTTCGATTTCCTGACGACCATCGTGGATACCGATTGAATTGGGTGACGCCGAGTGACGGCACTTATATGCTGGTAGACAATGACCAACTCTGGTAAATTACTTGTGGTTGACTAGCTTGTCGATCGGCCATGTCAACTGTTGGCATGCATTGTGCAAATTATGATGACTGATGGCTTTGTCTTCTTGCACAATATTTACATAAAGTACAGCGAATGTTCAACAGCGACACATCAGACTATCATCCATCGTATGAAGAAGTTTGAGACGAAATATGGATGTAGAGTGGAGGCGGACAGAAAGGTGTGTGGTTTGACCAAATAACTGGCATGAATAGGTAGGAATGAACCGGTGGAATGTGAGGTGTGGAGACGAGCTGTCCGACTGACAGAGTGAACAACCGACCGACCGACCGACTTTATTGGAGGTAGACAGTGATTAGGATGCGAGGGCATAGTGAAATCACGAGTAGATAGTGGATGCCGGTGGTGCTTTTAGTGTTAGTAGTAGTGGGAGTGGTATGGTTTGGGATGCTGTGTACATTGGACTTGGCGGTGGGACTGTGGATGTTCGGGACGTTTGTCAGTGAATGGGGAAGTGGTTATTTGGTGTTGCGGTGTGTTGCGTCAGTTGAATGATCGGTATTTAGTGAGAGTGGTTGTATGTGGGATATGTGTTGATAGAGTTTGTTGGTGTTGTGTGACGTGACATCGTGACATGACGTGGTGTGTGAGTGTGAGTGGATAGGATGTTGCGAATGACAATGTGTGTGTGGGAGTGTGTGTGGTTTGGAGAGAATAGACGTCCCGCGTGGTCTAGCGGTTAGGATTCCTGGCTCTCACCCAGGCGGCCCGGGTTCGACTCCCGGCGCGGGAGTGGCTTTTACCTATTCATCATCATCATTCACCATACATCACCAGTCTCTACACATAAAACTGAAACACTAGCCTCTCCGTCTACACATGCCTAACAGATACGTGTCGCACATCAGTTGCAACACCAGCTCACCGTGAACTCTCAGCTCGCTCAATTTGCACTGCTTCACCGAATGTCTACATGTGGGACTTGCTTGTGACATCTTCTTCCTTCACAACATCGGTAGTAGTGATCGCAGCAGCACAGCGATCGATCGTGCCAATCTCACCTACACTGGACCACCGACATTGACCAATCGACAGGACCCACTCTCAAACACAACCACACACTGTCACACACTCATGGTCGCCTTGCAGGTCCAGTCTACACAACGTCCGGTGTGTGCTTGTCTCCGTGTGAAATTTCTACGTAAAATATTATGCATCCTACATAGACAATCCATTGTGATTCCATTTGTCCTCATTTCGCGTTAATCTCGACATGTTGAATGTTCGCGATGTCTATCCGTGGTCTGTGGTCGAAGCAACTTACTTGATGGATCGTTCTGATTGGCGAAGTGACTAACATACTCATGCTTGTCAATATTTGCTGCGCTCTCTTCAAAACCAATGTGCACACTCTCCCACAATTACTCGATCGTTACCGCCGTCGCCGCCGACGCTGCCGAAGACACCAACACCACCACCACCACCACCACCACCAACAGCAACAACCACAACCACAACAACAACAACAACAACAACAACAACAACGCCAACAACACCACAATCGCCATTTCTTCCTTCCCTTCCGTTTCTAATTCCCTCACGTCACCTTCGATTTCCTGACGACCATCGTGGATACCGATTGAATTGGGTGACGCCGAGTGACGGCACTTATATGCTGGTAGACAATGACCAACTCTGGTAAATTACTTGTGGTTGACTAGCTTGTCGATCGGCCATGTCAACTGTTGGCATGCATTGTGCAAATTATGATGACTGATGGCTTTGTCTTCTTGCACAATATTTACATAAAGTACAGCGAATGTTCAACAGCGACACATCAGACTATCATCCATCGTATGAAGAAGTTTGAGACGAAATATGGATGTAGAGTGGAGGCGGACAGAAAGGTGTGTGGTTTGACCAAATAACTGGCATGAATAGGTAGGAATGAACCGGTGGAATGTGAGGTGTGGAGACGAGCTGTCCGACTGACAGAGTGAACAACCGACCGACCGACCGACTTTATTGGAGGTAGACAGTGATTAGGATGCGAGGGCATAGTGAAATCACGAGTAGATAGTGGATGCCGGTGGTGCTTTTAGTGTTAGTAGTAGTGGGAGTGGTATGGTTTGGGATGCTGTGTACATTGGACTTGGCGGTGGGACTGTGGATGTTCGGGACGTTTGTCAGTGAATGGGGAAGTGGTTATTTGGTGTTGCGGTGTGTTGCGTCAGTTGAATGATCGGTATTTAGTGAGAGTGGTTGTATGTGGGATATGTGTTGATAGAGTTTGTTGGTGTTGTGTGACGTGACATCGTGACATGACGTGGTGTGTGTGTGTGAGTGGATAGGATGTTGCGAATGACAATGTGTGTGTGGGAGTGTGTGTGGTTTGGAGAGAATAGACGTCCCGCGTGGTCTAGCGGTTAGGATTCCTGGCTCTCACCCAGGCGGCCCGGGTTCGACTCCCGGCGCGGGAGTGGCTTTTACCTATTCATCATCATCATTCACCATACATCACCAGTCTCTACACATAAAACTGAAACACTAGCCTCTCCGTCTACACATGCCTAACAGATACGTGTCGCACATCAGTTGCAACACCAGCTCACCGTGAACTCTCAGCTCGCTCAATTTGCACTGCTTCACCGAATGTCTACATGTGGGACTTGCTTGTGACATCTTCTTCCTTCACAACATCGGTAGTAGTGATCGCAGCAGCACAGCGATCGATCGTGCCAATCTCACCTACACTGGACCACCGACATTGACCAATCGACAGGACCCACTCTCAAACACAACCACACACTGTCACACACTCATGGTCGCCTTGCAGGTCCAGTCTACACAACGTCCGGTGTGTGCTTGTCTCCGTGTGAAATTTCTACGTAAAATATTATGCATCCTACATAGACAATCCATTGTGATTCCATTTGTCCTCATTTCGCGTTAATCTCGACATGTTGAATGTTCGCGATGTCTATCCGTGGTCTGTGGTCGAAGCAACTTACTTGATGGATCGTTCTGATTGGCGAAGTGACTAACATACTCATGCTTGTCAATATTTGCTGCGCTCTCTTCAAAACCAATGTGCACACTCTCCCACAATTACTCGATCGTTACCGCCGTCGCCGCCGACGCTGCCGAAGACACCAACACCACCACCACCACCACCACCACCACCAACAGCAACAACCACAACCACAACCACAACAACAACAACAACAACAACGCCAACAACACCACAATCGCCATTTCTTCCTTCCCTTCCGTTTCTAATTCCCTCACGTCACCTTCGATTTCCTGACGACCATCGTGGATACCGATTGAATTGGGTGACGCCGAGTGACGGCACTTATATGCTGGTAGACAATGACCAACTCTGGTAAATTACTTGTGGTTGACTAGCTTGTCGATCGGCCATGTCAACTGTTGGCATGCATTGTGCAAATTATGATGACTGATGGCTTTGTCTTCTTGCACAATATTTACATAAAGTACAGCGAATGTTCAACAGCGACACATCAGACTATCATCCATCGTATGAAGAAGTTTGAGACGAAATATGGATGTAGAGTGGAGGCGGACAGAAAGGTGTGTGGTTTGACCAAATAACTGGCATGAATAGGTAGGAATGAACCGGTGGAATGTGAGGTGTGGAGACGAGCTGTCCGACTGACAGAGTGAACAACCGACCGACCGACCGACTTTATTGGAGGTAGACAGTGATTAGGATGCGAGGGCATAGTGAAATCACGAGTAGATAGTGGATGCCGGTGGTGCTTTTAGTGTTAGTAGTAGTGGGAGTGGTATGGTTTGGGATGCTGTGTACATTGGACTTGGCGGTGGGACTGTGGATGTTCGGGACGTTTGTCAGTGAATGGGGAAGTGGTTATTTGGTGTTGCGGTGTGTTGCGTCAGTTGAATGATCGGTATTTAGTGAGAGTGGTTGTATGTGGGATATGTGTTGATAGAGTTTGTTGGTGTTGTGTGACGTGACATCGTGACATGACGTGGTGTGTGTGTGTGAGTGGATAGGATGTTGCGAATGACAATGTGTGTGTGGGAGTGTGTGTGGTTTGGAGAGAATAGACGTCCCGCGTGGTCTAGCGGTTAGGATTCCTGGCTCTCACCCAGGCGGCCCGGGTTCGACTCCCGGCGCGGGAGTGGCTTTTACCTATTCATCATCATCATTCACCATACATCACCAGTCTCTACACATAAAACTGAAACACTAGCCTCTCCGTCTACACATGCCTAACAGATACGTGTCGCACATCAGTTGCAACACCAGCTCACCGTGAACTCTCAGCTCGCTCAATTTGCACTGCTTCACCGAATGTCTACATGTGGGACTTGCTTGTGACATCTTCTTCCTTCACAACATCGGTAGTAGTGATCGCAGCAGCACAGCGATCGATCGTGCCAATCTCACCTACACTGGACCACCGACATTGACCAATCGACAGGACCCACTCTCAAACACAACCACACACTGTCACACACTCATGGTCGCCTTGCAGGTCCAGTCTACACAACGTCCGGTGTGTGCTTGTCTCCGTGTGAAATTTCTACGTAAAATATTATGCATCCTACATAGACAATCCATTGTGATTCCATTTGTCCTCATTTCGCGTTAATCTCGACATGTTGAATGTTCGCGATGTCTATCCGTGGTCTGTGGTCGAAGCAACTTACTTGATGGATCGTTCTGATTGGCGAAGTGACTAACATACTCATGCTTGTCAATATTTGCTGCGCTCTCTTCAAAACCAATGTGCACACTCTCCCACAATTACTCGATCGTTACCGCCGTCGCCGCCGACGCTGCCGAAGACACCAACACCACCACCACCACCACCACCACCAACAACAACAACAACAACAACAACAACAACAACAACAACAACAACAACAACAACGCCAACAACACCACAATCGCCATTTCTTCCTTCCCTTCCGTTTCTAATTCCCTCACGTCACCTTCGATTTCCTGACGACCATCGTGGATACCGATTGAATTGGGTGACGCCGAGTGACGGCACTTATATGCTGGTAGACAATGACCAACTCTGGTAAATTACTTGTGGTTGACTAGCTTGTCGATCGGCCATGTCAACTGTTGGCATGCATTGTGCAAATTATGATGACTGATGGCTTTGTCTTCTTGCACAATATTTACATAAAGTACAGCGAATGTTCAACAGCGACACATCAGACTATCATCCATCGTATGAAGAAGTTTGAGACGAAATATGGATGTAGAGTGGAGGCGGACAGAAAGGTGTGTGGTTTGACCAAATAACTGGCATGAATAGGTAGGAATGAACCGGTGGAATGTGAGGTGTGGAGACGAGCTGTCCGACTGACAGAGTGAACAACCGACCGACCGACCGACTTTATTGGAGGTAGACAGTGATTAGGATGCGAGGGCATAGTGAAATCACGAGTAGATAGTGGATGCCGGTGGTGCTTTTAGTGTTAGTAGTAGTGGGAGTGGTATGGTTTGGGATGCTGTGTACATTGGACTTGGCGGTGGGACTGTGGATGTTCGGGACGTTTGTCAGTGAATGGGGAAGTGGTTATTTGGTGTTGCGGTGTGTTGCGTCAGTTGAATGATCGGTATTTAGTGAGAGTGGTTGTATGTGGGATATGTGTTGATAGAGTTTGTTGGTGTTGTGTGACGTGACATCGTGACATGACGTGGTGTGTGAGTGTGAGTGGATAGGATGTTGCGAATGACAATGTGTGTGTGGGAGTGTGTGTGGTTTGGAGAGAATAGACGTCCCGCGTGGTCTAGCGGTTAGGATTCCTGGCTCTCACCCAGGCGGCCCGGGTTCGACTCCCGGCGCGGGAGTGGCTTTTACCTATTCATCATCATCATTCACCATACATCACCAGTCTCTACACATAAAACTGAAACACTAGCCTCTCCGTCTACACATGCCTAACAGATACGTGTCGCACATCAGTTGCAACACCAGCTCACCGTGAACTCTCAGCTCGCTCAATTTGCACTGCTTCACCGAATGTCTACATGTGGGACTTGCTTGTGACATCTTCTTCCTTCACAACATCGGTAGTAGTGATCGCAGCAGCACAGCGATCGATCGTGCCAATCTCACCTACACTGGACCACCGACATTGACCAATCGACAGGACCCACTCTCAAACACAACCACACACTGTCACACACTCATGGTCGCCTTGCAGGTCCAGTCTACACAACGTCCGGTGTGTGCTTGTCTCCGTGTGAAATTTCTACGTAAAATATTATGCATCCTACATAGACAATCCATTGTGATTCCATTTGTCCTCATTTCGCGTTAATCTCGACATGTTGAATGTTCGCGATGTCTATCCGTGGTCTGTGGTCGAAGCAACTTACTTGATGGATCGTTCTGATTGGCGAAGTGACTAACATACTCATGCTTGTCAATATTTGCTGCGCTCTCTTCAAAACCAATGTGCACACTCTCCCACAATTACTCGATCGTTACCGCCGTCGCCGCCGACGCTGCCGAAGACACCAACACCACCACCACCACCACCACCACCAACAGCAACAACCACAACCACAACCACAACAACAACAACAACAACAACGCCAACAACACCACAATCGCCATTTCTTCCTTCCCTTCCGTTTCTAATTCCCTCACGTCACCTTCGATTTCCTGACGACCATCGTGGATACCGATTGAATTGGGTGACGCCGAGTGACGGCACTTATATGCTGGTAGACAATGACCAACTCTGGTAAATTACTTGTGGTTGACTAGCTTGTCGATCGGCCATGTCAACTGTTGGCATGCATTGTGCAAATTATGATGACTGATGGCTTTGTCTTCTTGCACAATATTTA
Source organism: Schistosoma turkestanicum (assembly GCA_944470395.2). NCBI lineage: Eukaryota > Metazoa > Platyhelminthes > Trematoda > Strigeidida > Schistosomatidae > Schistosoma > Schistosoma turkestanicum. The sequence continues at coordinate 5,644,112 of OX103974.1, forward strand.
CATAAAGTACAGCGAATGTTCAACAGCGACACATCAGACCATCATCCATCGTATGAAGAAGTTTGAGACGAAATATGGATGTAGAGTGGAGGCGGACAGAAAGGTGTGTGGTTTGACCAAATAACTGGCATGAATAGGTAGGAATGAACCGGTGGAATGTGAGGTGTGGAGACGAGCTGTCCGACTGACAGAGTGAACAACCGACCGACCGACCGACTTTATTGGAGGTAGACAGTGATTAGGATGCGAGGGCATAGTGAAATCACGAGTAGATAGTGGATGCCGGTGGTGCTTTTAGTGTTAGTAGTAGTGGGAGTGGTATGGTTTGGGATGCTGTGTACATTGGACTTGGCGGTGGGACTGTGGATGTTCGGGACGTTTGTCAGTGAATGGGGAAGTGGTTATTTGGTGTTGCGGTGTGTTGCGTCAGTTGAATGATCGGTATTTAGTGAGAGTGGTTGTATGTGGGATATGTGTTGATAGAGTTTGTTGGTGTTGTGTGACGTGACATCGTGACATGACGTGGTGTGTGAGTGTGAGTGGATAGGATGTTGCGAATGACAATGTGTGTGTGGGAGTGTGTGTGGTTTGGAGAGAATAGACGTCCCGCGTGGTCTAGCGGTTAGGATTCCTGGCTCTCACCCAGGCGGCCCGGGTTCGACTCCCGGCGCGGGAGTGGCTTTTACCTATTCATCATCATCATTCACCATACATCACCAGTCTCTACACATAAAACTGAAACACTAGCCTCTCCGTCTACACATGCCTAACAGATACGTGTCGCACATCAGTTGCAACACCAGCTCACCGTGAACTCTCAGCTCGCACAATTTGCACTGCTTCACCGAATGTCTACATGTGGGACTTGCTTGTGACATCTTCTTCCTTCACAACATCGGTAGTAGTGATCGCAGCAGCACAGCGATCGATCGTGCCAATCTCACCTACACTGGACCACCGACATTGACCAATCGACAGGACCCACTCTCAAACACAACCACACACTGTCACACACTCATGGTCGCCTTGCAGGTCCAGTCTACACAACGTCCGGTGTGTGCTTGTCTCCGTGTGAAATTTCTACGTAAAATATTATGCATCCTACATAGACAATCCATTGTGATTCCATTTGTCCTCATTTCGCGTTAATCTCGACATGTTGAATGTTCGCGATGTCTATCCGTGGTCTGTGGTCGAAGCAACTTACTTGATGGATCGTTCTGATTGGCGAAGTGACTAACATACTCATGCTTGTCAATATTTGCTGCGCTCTCTTCAAAACCAATGTGCACACTCTCCCACAATTACTCGATCGTTACCGCCGTCGCCGCCGACGCTGCCGAAGACACCAACACCACCACCACCACCACCACCACCACCAACAGCAACAACCACAACCACAACAACAACAACAACAACAACAACGCCAACAACACCACAATCGCCATTTCTTCCTTCCCTTCCGTTTCTAATTCCCTCACGTCACCTTCGATTTCCTGACGACCATCGTGGATACCGATTGAATTGGGTGACGCCGAGTGACGGCACTTATATGCTGGTAGACAATGACCAACTCTGGTAAATTACTTGTGGTTGACTAGCTTGTCGATCGGCCATGTCAACTGTTGGCATGCATTGTGCAAATTATGATGACTGATGGCTTTGTCTTCTTGCACAATATTTACATAAAGTACAGCGAATGTTCAACAGCGACACATCAGACCATCATCCATCGTATGAAGAAGTTTGAGACGAAATATGGATGTAGAGTGGAGGCGGACAGAAAGGTGTGTGGTTTGACCAAATAACTGGCATGAATAGGTAGGAATGAACCGGTGGAATGTGAGGTGTGGAGACGAGCTGTCCGACTGACAGAGTGAACAACCGACCGACCGACCGACTTTATTGGAGGTAGACAGTGATTAGGATGCGAGGGCATAGTGAAATCACGAGTAGATAGTGGATGCCGGTGGTGCTTTTAGTGTTAGTAGTAGTGGGAGTGGTATGGTTTGGGATGCTGTGTACATTGGACTTGGCGGTGGGACTGTGGATGTTCGGGACGTTTGTCAGTGAATGGGGAAGTGGTTATTTGGTGTTGCGGTGTGTTGCGTCAGTTGAATGATCGGTATTTAGTGAGAGTGGTTGTATGTGGGATATGTGTTGATAGAGTTTGTTGGTGTTGTGTGACGTGACATCGTGACATGACGTGGTGTGTGAGTGTGAGTGGATAGGATGTTGCGAATGACAATGTGTGTGTGGGAGTGTGTGTGGTTTGGAGAGAATAGACGTCCCGCGTGGTCTAGCGGTTAGGATTCCTGGCTCTCACCCAGGCGGCCCGGGTTCGACTCCCGGCGCGGGAGTGGCTTTTACCTATTCATCATCATCATTCACCATACATCACCAGTCTCTACACATAAAACTGAAACACTAGCCTCTCCGTCTACACATGCCTAACAGATACGTGTCGCACATCAGTTGCAACACCAGCTCACCGTGAACTCTCAGCTCGCTCAATTTGCACTGCTTCACCGAATGTCTACATGTGGGACTTGCTTGTGACATCTTCTTCCTTCACAACATCGGTAGTAGTGATCGCAGCAGCACAGCGATCGATCGTGCCAATCTCACCTACACTGGACCACCGACATTGACCAATCGACAGGACCCACTCTCAAACACAACCACACACTGTCACACACTCATGGTCGCCTTGCAGGTCCAGTCTACACAACGTCCGGTGTGTGCTTGTCTCCGTGTGAAATTTCTACGTAAAATATTATGCATCCTACATAGACAATCCATTGTGATTCCATTTGTCCTCATTTCGCGTTAATCTCGACATGTTGAATGTTCGCGATGTCTATCCGTGGTCTGTGGTCGAAGCAACTTACTTGATGGATCGTTCTGATTGGCGAAGTGACTAACATACTCATGCTTGTCAATATTTGCTGCGCTCTCTTCAAAACCAATGTGCACACTCTCCCACAATTACTCGATCGTTACCGCCGTCGCCGCCGACGCTGCCGAAGACACCAACACCACCACCACCACCACCACCAACAGCAACAACCACAACCACAACAACAACAACAACAACAACAACAACAACGCCAACAACACCACAATCGCCATTTCTTCCTTCCCTTCCGTTTCTAATTCCCTCACGTCACCTTCGATTTCCTGACGACCATCGTGGATACCGATTGAATTGGGTGACGCCGAGTGACGGCACTTATATGCTGGTAGACAATGACCAACTCTGGTAAATTACTTGTGGTTGACTAGCTTGTCGATCGGCCATGTCAACTGTTGGCATGCATTGTGCAAATTATGATGACTGATGGCTTTGTCTTCTTGCACAATATTTACATAAAGTACAGCGAATGTTCAACAGCGACACATCAGACCATCATCCATCGTATGAAGAAGTTTGAGACGAAATATGGATGTAGAGTGGAGGCGGACAGAAAGGTGTGTGGTTTGACCAAATAACTGGCATGAATAGGTAGGAATGAACCGGTGGAATGTGAGGTGTGGAGACGAGCTGTCCGACTGACAGAGTGAACAACCGACCGACCGACCGACTTTATTGGAGGTAGACAGTGATTAGGATGCGAGGGCATAGTGAAATCACGAGTAGATAGTGGATGCCGGTGGTGCTTTTAGTGTTAGTAGTAGTGGGAGTGGTATGGTTTGGGATGCTGTGTACATTGGACTTGGCGGTGGGACTGTGGATGTTCGGGACGTTTGTCAGTGAATGGGGAAGTGGTTATTTGGTGTTGCGGTGTGTTGCGTCAGTTGAATGATCGGTATTTAGTGAGAGTGGTTATTCATTATTTTTACGAATAATTCAGGGTGTAGTCTTTTTTAAGAATAATCATTGTTTTGTTAAATAATGTTTTTTCACTTTTTTCTCTCTTCTATTTATTACTTTCCTAAATGTTACTTGAATCCTGTTAGATATGTCTATCCATTTTGAAGCGGTATGTTTCTGCCATAGACTTTGCCTATCCAGCATTCTGTATGAGGCAACGGAACTGAACACGCTTCATTTCGTGTACCGTTGACTAACCTGTATACTATCTATCTGACAATCATCGTTCTCGCATGAATTCTGTTGTTTTTTCTCAAAATTCCTCCGCATAGTTTTTTTCATTTTTCGTGTTATTCCATGTGTTTTTTAGGTTGTATTTAACAGACTATCGGGACTTTTTCTTCGTTACAATCTTTCTTTTTGTCCTCATATGTTTATATCACTGTTCATGAATCTATTGTTTTGTTAAAATTCAATTTTTCTAAATTCTCTCCACTGTTATTTATCAATATTTATTATGGATCCTAATTTTTCGGCTTTAGGCTATCATCAACTGTTACACATTCGAAACCATGAGTCGATCAATGTTAGACCACCAGTATTAGAAACCTGGAAGACGGCTCTTTCGTCCTGGTATGAGACTCACCAGCAATGCGCATCCACGGCTCCTACACCACACAGGATTCGAACCCAAGACCTTCAGTCTTGTGCGCGAACGCCTAATCTTTGAACCAATGAGCCGGTAGGTTCCAACGATGTTAATATCTAACTTCGATCAATTCACAGAGTTGCGCAACTTCATACACAGTCTTCGGTAGTTACTGTCTGCACCTGAACAGGGTTGAACTCCTCCTCACTGGTCACAACTTCCCACTAGAACTTGGAGAAGATTCTTTAACTGTGAAAATAAAAAAGTTTTTTTCCGCATGTTCAATATCTATATATATCTGCTTTTTATTCCAAAAAAATAAACATAATTTTACAAGAAAGATTGTTCTTGTTTTTTTTTTTTTCAAAAATAAATTTCAAATTTTAGAAATGTTTCAAATAAAACATATGAATCAATAAAATAATCAATGTACATTTGAATTTGTTCAATCGAAGTGTCGTTGATTCTGTAAGGAACATTTTGAAAAGATTATAATTAACAAAAATACCGTTTCAAAGAAAAAAATGAGTGATTGACTATAAATAAATAAAGCATTGAAATCTTGAATTAATCATTGTTAGACTACTTACTATCTGATACTTGAAAGCATTAGACAGATGTTTCGTCCTGATCGGGGATTCATCAGTAGGGTGTACTCACGATTCCAGTTACCTGCGTGAACGTCTAACCTCTGGACCATTTAGTAGGCCGACGTCTAACAATGTTAATATCAAAGTCTGGTTAGACTAATGATTTTGTGCAACCTTACCGATTGTCTTTGGTAGTTATTACCTACACCGAAACAGGGTTGAACTCTACAAGTCACGTCTTCAATTGAATCAACATGAAGACGTTGATCAACATTAATGAATTCCTTCTTGTTTGTAATATTAAGGAGTAAGATTGATGTGACTTGATTGACCTACGTATATCCTGAGTCAGTGATTTCGATTTTATATATCTAGTCTCACCCTGATAAGTTAACTGTTATTTAAATCATTTACGATGATTATATGTGTTTGAGATGAAGGCACATAATCGACATAATGATGATCGACTTACTGTTCATAAACAAGTCAATTAAACTGATATTATTTTACTTTGCATCGAACTATACTTGCAAAAGAAATGGTCAGTTTTAGCAATCATAGAGCAGAACTGCTCAAAATGGCGCGTTGTTGACCTAGTGTTTTTAAGGGATTGACTAACATCATAGCTGCACCGAAAATGGTCTAGATTGGATTTTATAATACACAAACCATCCTTGTTATTCACAATACCATCTGGGTCCACACACCTTAGCAGATACACGCGCTTTTCGACTACTTCTAACTTGTCATTACCAAGAGTGGGTGTATGTAAAGACCGCTATCAGTCTTGAATAAGTACGTTACATTTTAGGAAGTACGAAGTACATCCCATGCTGTCAGGCACTGATAAGCAACTGATTAAGTGTGATTTGCGTAGTGTGAGTATCATTCACATAGAGACAATCGAGAGGTCTGTGTCATTCTAGAAGATCCCCATCACCGCTACCCGTTTCGATCAGGGCTGTTTTCAGATTGTCGTCTATGGAAACGGTGAAGAGGAGTGGTAATATTAGACGACAGCATCTAACTGCACTTCTGAAACAGAACAATGGAAGGAGGTGGCTGTTTGCGATTAATCAAAATCGAGTGTTTGCAAGCCGAACATTCAAGATGTTAGTGAACTTCACAAACACACTATTTTTAACATACAATCCCACAATACAATCCTGTTCAATAAACGGAGACCGAGTTTGATCTCAACAAGCACAACGATTGTTGTGAAATAAAAATGGCGATACTCTAACAATCAGAATAGTGTATAGAGGCGATCAATGTGTCGACGGTATGGTCAGAAACCAAGCTGCTTCTTGTGAGTCGGTCTTTCATGTATTCTGAAAGAATATTTATGAATTATGGAAGCCTTTTTATTCGACACAATCGAAAGTACACCAATCTCCTTATAGTTGCATCATAGATTAGGTAAGCAGTTCTAAATATAAGGACTGCTGGAACGTCATACTGGAAATTTAGAAAATTAACCGTTTCTAAAAAATTTTTAAAACTGTCTTTTTAGAAATTAAAAAAAAAGTCTACTATCATCGCTAGGAAGAACTGCCAGCAGGTCTGCTAAACCTAGTGACTAATGGAATTTGAAAAGTTGAAATTAAGTGAGGACTTCACCTTATTGTTTATTTGAAAACCAACTCGTTTCGATGTTTAGTCGAAAACAATAGAACAGCTTGCATCGCTTGCATCAGTCCTCTCAAGATGATAAGTTCATTTACAACTTAAGCAGAAAATAATCTTAATACAGATCAGGTATTAGTGAAGGCGCAAACATGTACTATAAAATGAGCAGTGATCTTGTTGATAACCATGCCAGCTGTTTCTGAATGTGATGTGGTCGATCTTAGTTGATGCACATGTTAAAAGGGCAGGACACATTGTAGCACATACGTGATTGCTGTGCTAGAAGTTAATGCTAGTGAGAAACGGATTATAATTTACACATAGTTTTCAGTAGATAGTCACTTTTTCGACCTGTTAACATCCATTCCTCAATGAACACTCAAGTGACACTCTTTTATGCCTAAGCAACAACCTGACTATCTACAGATGCGGTTTGTGCTAAAATATCTGTCAAACTCTCTTTCTTCAGATAATTTGACTCACTGCAGAACTCATGGCACCGAATGACCTGGCACGCTCAACGGTGCTTGGGAATCCCCTCTCACGAAATGCTCTCATGTATTTGAGTTTATGGTCTGAGCCTTGAAAGTGCTACTTGCTTCGTTTACAAAAAATGGAGTCAATGGAAATGCAGAATCTATTGGGAGATCTGGAGTTAACTGATTCCGTATATATATATATATATATATATATATATATATATATATATATATATATTCACGTTGATTTAGGGATAAAACTCCCAACTCAGGTCTCATATGGTTTGGAGAAATTAAAAATTCCGCTATTGAGACAGAATCATTACCTGACATGTGACAAAGGTTAATAAAACTGTTTCAGCCCAAACTCATCAAGCTGGGCAGCATCTCTTTCTGTCCTGTGCCATACACTTTGTGTATATCGTATACTATACTGCCTTATAGAGCTGATGGTTCCTTATGAGACAAGGAGGTTCTTTGCGATAAACATTGAGGATAGCTTGGAATTACTTTGGTAAGTTTTGATAACAGTCCATATAGAAATTTTAGTTATCAGATGACCGATTGAATGTAAAGTTGGTAAGATAGTGACCAGTATGTATGTGACTTATTTCGTGAAGTCATTAACCAAGTCAAAGTGAGAAGCCATGATCATTGGAGTTCAGTCATGTCTAATGTGAAACACTAACGCATCACTTATATCAAAGGATATTTGCTCACTATTCCAAGTTCTTTATTCCCAGGATAAAATAATCCTTCCTATATCCTTAAATATTTATCGTTAATGAGATCTACGTTAAAAATAAAACTCCTGTCCAGTACTTCATAGTATTCAATGGTCGTTGAACTCAAGTCAGTCCCTCAAGTAGACTATATAAATATTATACACATCAGTTGATAATATGCTTGAAACTATTACGAGTTCATCTTAGTCGGTAAACAGAGCGAGGATCGATGATCGGGCGACACGATAGACTACTCGAATCCAAGCGTGCCAAAGCCCCACTCAGTAGAGGAAGAAGTCTTGACAAGACGTAGAAAGTGTATCCTATAAGCACTCAGAAAATACAAAGTCGACAAACGCACAAATCAAGCTTATTTATTCAATGATAGAAACGTCCTTGGGAAGGCCACAAAAATAGCGTACTGAAATACAGCATCAACCAATAACAGTCAAGGATTTTCCTTGTAGGAAATGTAATCTCAAGGACAATCGATCAGCTAATTGCGCAAAAACACAAAATGTAAATTTAGCACCTTAATCAATCAAGTGAGTTCTTAGGATCTAACGTTGCCAACAATAAGTTGACTATCTTCACAAACTCTCTATCATACAACAAATAACCGATAAGTTTTATTCTCATCAATTTGTTGTCAACAAGAATATTTCCAGCTTCTATCCGATTGACTACATTAAATATCATTCAAAATTTCTAAAATTCTTTTCCCAAAAAAAAGAAATATAAAAATATTAATAAGCGAAAGATGTTTTCTTTTTTATGATAGAAAGATAAAATTTAAACAAACAAACAAACGATTAAACTAAAAAAATACACCTTTCAAAGTAAGCATTATCAATTTTCAAATAAAATTCAAATCTACTGGGAGACAAAGAATAACGAAAATAAAAAGAACAAATTAAGCAGAAAAACAACGGTGTATTTAATAGATACGTACGTTTTTAAATTAAGCCTATTTATTGAACATTGAACATTGACGACTCTAATTCAATTCAAACAATAATTCTAGTATGTATGATGAATGACGATCAAATGTCAAACACACACCTACAGAGGCGGGCAAATAAGCATTGTGTTGTTGTGTTGTTGTGTTCTTAAAAAACAACTTCTTAATATTTTTATTATTCAAGTGAGCATTATTAAAATGAGTCGGTTTTTGTCTATAAAAATTCAATGATTCTCTCTCTCTCTCTCTCTCTCTCTTGTGTATGTATGAACACAATGATCATAAAAATAAGTTTAAACTTAAAAACTATTTTATTTTGATGATGATGATTTAGATTATTTGATTATTTCTTATTTTTATGTTACTCAAAAAGTAATTGCCAAATATTTTATTAGTTTGCAAACAAAAAAAAATACTATGATAAAAAACTTTTTGAGAAACATTTTCTGCTTCCTATCGTCACTATGAAAAAATGTCATCATTGAGCTATCTTTATTGTACGACTGATTGAGATAGAGTTTGTTCGTTACACTAAAATCTTACAAAATTTACTTACTATTCAATGATACACTAGTTTATGAGTAAACTGAATTGGTTACTTCTGTCTTACAATAGTGTATGGTTATATTTGTGCATGCTCCCTGATGTTCTTCGAGTATGGAAGGAAACCTGTGCAAGTGATTTTCTCAGGAACACCTACTCTATAGTTCAATCCAGAAGACAGTAAATCAAGTTCAGATCAATAGTGGTCGATGACAAAATAAAATCATACATTGTCTGTTCTGTCAGAGTCATAAATGCAGTTTTCACCATCTAAATGAAATCAGTTTACTCCAGATCTCCCAATGGATTCTGCATTTCCATTGACCTCATTTTTGTAAACGACACACCAGCCAATTATAAGAAGCAAGTAGGACTTTCATGGTTCAGACAATATATACTCAGACATATGAGAGTATTTTGTGAGGAGGAACTTACAGCACCATTGAACGTGCTGAGTCGTTCAATGCTATAAGTTCTGTAGTTAGTCAAATTATCTGAAGAAAACATGTTTGACAGATATTTCAGCACAAACCGCATCTGTAGATAGTCAGGTTGTCGCTTACGCATAAAAGAGAGTCACTTGAGTGTTCATTGAGGAATGGATGTTAACAGGTCGAAAAAGTGACTATCTACTGAAAACTATGTGAAGATCATAATCCATTTCTGTCTAGCACTGACTTGTAGCACAGTCATCACCAATGTGCTACTAAGTGTCTTCCCCTCCAACTTGTGCATCGACTGCGATTGACCACATCACATTCAGAGAGTGCTGGCGTGTTTATCAACAAGATCACTGCTCATTTCATAGTACATGTTTGCACCTTCAACAAGCCCTTATCTGTCTTAAGATTATTTTCTGCTTAAGTTGTAAATGAACATAACTTCTTAAGAGGACTGATGTAAACAAATTAGCTGTTCTGTTGGTTTCGACTAAACATCGAAACGAGTTGGTTTTCAAATAAACAATGATGTGAAGTCCTCACTTAATTCGAACTTTTCAAATTCCATTAGTCACTAGGTTTAGCAAACCTACTAGCAGCTCTTCCTAGCGATGAGAGTAGACTTTTTTTAAATTTCTGAAAACAGAGTTTTAAAAATTTTTTAGAAACGGTTAATTTTCTAAATTTCTAGTATGACGTTCCAGCAGTCCTTATATTTAGAACTGCTTACCTAATCTATGAAACAACTATAGGGAGATTGATCTACTTTCGATTGTGTCGAAAATAAAGGCGCCCATAATTCCTCAATAATTTTTCAGAATACGTGAAACACTGACTCACAAGAATCAGCCTATTTTCTGACTATATCGTCAATTCATTGATCGCATCTATACACTCTGCTGAATTTTAGAGCGTTGCCATATTTATTTCACAACATCAGTCGTTGTGCTTGTTGGTATCAAACTTGGTTTCTGTTTATTGAACAGGATTGTATTGTGTGATTGTCTGTAAAAAATAGTATGTTTTTGAAGTTCACCAACATCTTGAATGTTCGGTTCACAAGCACCCGAGTTAGAATACATATACATATATATACAATCATAAATTAATGACTGACTGCATTTACTACTTATATCATGATATATAAGAACAGATAATAGACTATCAATAAAGGGATAATTGTACGATTCAGTGATGAGTTCCACATTTCAGTTAAAGCATTCAATTTATCGATTTTTAGTTATTCATACCAACTGCTGTTCAATCAGTATATTCAAATTTACACATTTGAAGTCATTAATTAATCATTGTTAGACCACCATTCGAAACCTGGAAGCATTGGAAGACTGCTGTTTCGTCCTGGTATGGGACTCATCAGCAGTGCGCGCCTACGACTCCTGCACCTCACAGGATTCGAACGCGGGACCTTCGGTATTGTGCGCCAACGCCTAACCTCTGGACGACTGGGCTGACGAGTCCCATACCAGGACGAAACGACAGTCTTCCAGTGCTTCTAGGTTACTGATGGTGGTCTAACAATGATTGATTAATGATTTTAAATGTGTAAAAAAGAATTATCTCCATAAACTCTACTTGGAAACTATTCAAATTCACCGAATAATTGGACACTTAAGATAATAATGTATATTTTATTATGATTTTTGATGTTGTTTTTATAATTGATTGATGGTTAAATAAAATCTTTACCTACAGTCATGTTTTTCATCGCTGCATCAACCATACAAGTTGTTTTCCGTTTTTTGTAATTAGCATGTAACAATCATTCTGCAGCCGTATTACAACACAGACATACATACAATCACATACATGAGCAACTACTGTAGTTTTCAGCATTACAGAAATATCGAGATGGTAGTTTTACACTAGAAACTATGGAAGCATTGAAAGACGTCCGTTTCTTCGTGGTATGAGACGCATTAACAGTGTGCATCCACAAATCAATCATGATTTCAATGTAAAACAACGATCTTTATCATTAACTTATTTCAAAAATCAGAAATCTGCTTACTAGTGACTAGCTTCGTGAGGAAATTCCCTAAGTTCAAGTGAGAAGACGTGACCAGTGGAGTTTAACCCTGTCGGGTGTAGGCAGTAACTATCGAATACAATGAGTGTGGTTGAACGAAATCCTTAGATTGATCAGAGTTAGATATTAGCACCGTTGGATGATGACCAGCTCAGTGGTGGAGCGTTCGCGCGCAAGACTGAGTAGCGTTAGTTGTGTATGTGCACTGCTGATGAGTCCCATACCATGACAAAATGGCCGTCTTTTAGTGCTTGCAGGTTTCTGGTTGGTGGTCTAACAATGATTCCTTTAAGATTACAACATACATAGGTGATTCGATTTCTGAATTACGTTAAGCAATCAATGGCAATTCAATAACCTGTCCCTAGTCAGACAGGTTTTATGCATATACATAATATCGCGAATTATTTGAGATTGGACTTGCAAACTAGCCAGCTTGGCGGTCGAAAGCTTAAACTCAAATCTAAAGATCTAAATGTCTTGAGTTTGATCATTGATAAGGTTGCAGGTGCCCATTCCTAATGAGTCTCGTGCTATGAGGAAATAGCTATTCAGTACTTCTTCAGTTCCACCAGTTGTCACCTTAGATGTTTTTAGTCAGATCAATATTTGATAACAGCTACTTCATCCTAGTATAGAAATTATCAGCAGTGTGCATGCACAACATCCGCACACAGAATTCGAACCGAAGACCTTTGGTCTCGCATACGACCACTGAGTGTTCATATCTAACTTCAACCGATTCACGATATTATGTGACCTAATCCACTCCCACGTGCAGAGGTCGTCGATACGCACTGTTGAAGAGTTCCATACTAGGACGAAACAGCCGAATATTGAGCGCTTAGATAAGTTTGTATTTTCAGCTATGAAAAAGCCATACTTGATTATGAACTAATTATCATAGAGAAAAATAATTTTTAGTTTTGTGTATCGATTTATGCGTATAAAAATTTCATGATGATACTTAGCGTCATTCTCACATCTACTTACATTTCAACACTGGTATGTTAGAATCAAGTAAATAGTAAGTGAGAAAAATTGATTTATGAATGATTATTATCGTTGTTGTGTACGTAGTCTGATTGTTTAATGAATAATTAATTAGATTATCAGATTTGTTTTATATTCTATTCAGCATGCACTTTCTATGAATCCATAAATTATCATCATCCAACTTATTGTTCCTAGTCAGTGAGCAGTTTATTATGGATAGTCTCACTTTTCATGAGTCGTTGTGAATTTCCATTCATTGGATGATGTAGCCTGGGTTTGTATCTGTATGTATATGAAGGAATGCCTGATATGTAGTCACAGAATACTGAACTAGTGGTTATTAGTCTTTATTTATCCACTTTGATTGTGGCAAGCTATGAATGAGACGAGTTTCTTTGTTGTGTGTTAGTAACTCAAGGATCGTCTTTGCATACTGGTCAGTGTAAAGACAGTACATACACAAAAACATCAAAAGTTCAATACCGAATAATATTTGACATTGAATGACTAAGGCATCAAATTTTAAGTAATCAAGGAATTCTTGAGCATGAATTGGAACGGAACTTCATACATGATGTGTTCTATGATTACACAAACTAATTTACTGATATTGTTAGTGATGAAAATAACTAAAAACACAAGTAATCAATCATATTGTACTTAAATATTGATTAGTTTGACTAAAATTTCATGTCGGTAGTCCATTTTTATTCAATGACTAGTCTATGAAAGTATAACTCTTAACTTCTAATCATTCGTTGAAAATATGAGCCGATCTAAAAGCACTGGTGTTCTAAAACTGATCGATTTCATGATTTCTATGAAACTCAACAATCTCTACAACCATATCATGACACCTGTCATGCACTCACTAGTGAATAACTTTGTGAGGGATTTCTCGGAGTACAAGTGACAAGACGTGACCAGTAGAGTTCAACTGTTTTAGACGTAAGGCAGTTAGTTACCCACCGGATACAATGAATGATGGTCTCACAAAATCCTGAACTGATTATAGTTAGACACTATCACCACTGTACGTAGCTCAGTAGTCAAGAGGTTAAGTGTTCGTGCGTGAGACTATGGGTTCCAATTTCTATTCCTGTTTGTGAGGTCATGGATGCTGATGAGCCCTAAACAAGGACGAAACGATTTTCCAGTAATTCAAGGTTTTCGATGGTGGTTTACTGCTGGTTTACTCCACCATCTGCAAAACCTTATACCTAATTATTCTATTGGACATTTCACAGAGATGATCTGCAAGCAGAAAACCAAACTTCTTACTCGCTAAAATTAACCACCCATAATTTCTTCTTATTCATGAAACGGAAAAATGGTTATAGGGACACTGTTAGAAGTGAAACGATAGAAGATGAAGAAGCCACAGTGCACAGCCTTCAAAGGCTTCCAACGGCTTTTTGAACAATTAAGGTAGAAGTGAAATAGTTTTGTTTCTATATATAAGTTTAATTTGGAGAGGGAAAGATGACTGAAACGTAAAGTAATGAATGTTTATTGATCGGTTATTGAGTCGTAGTACATATCAGGTTTAAATAATCCTTCATCCTGATGAAATCCTCTCAATTAAGTTTATTACGGTCTCTAGTTTGGGTAACTTGACATTATAGAGACTATTTTTTAAACGTTCAGCGGCTAAAACACTGTCAGCAAGAACCTCTGGATTTATATTTCATGCTAGTCAGCATTAACTCTACCAGAAACCCTTCTAGGGTTATTGCAGTTCTCAGGCACGTATAAAAGAGGAAGGTTATGCATGAATTTAGAGAATGCACCCAATAAAAACTAACTTCCCAAAAAGACGCTAACCAGAACAGATAATTCAAACCATTCAAACTATGTCGCGGCAGTTAGAAGGAATCTATTTAAAAGAGTTACGACGCCTCATGATGAAAGTTACGAGGACGTTGCCCATACTGACACCCAGAACAAACACTAGTGTAGGTACAAGCCATAAATTAGAACTGTTAAGCTGGTCACTTGATATGCTTGAAACTATGACGAGTTCACCTTAGTCGATAAACGAAAACAAGACAATGAACCAGTGAAACGGTAGGTTACTCTGATCCGTTGCACCAAACTAACTGACGGAAAAATCTTTTTTTGGAGTAAAAAGCGTATTCTACAAACACCTAGCAAACAAAATGATCTCAATCACACAAATCACGTTTATTTACACATCATAGAAACGTCCAGTGGAGAGTCACAAAAATAGCACACTAAAATAACACATCAACCAATCACAGCCAAGGATTTTCCTGGTGGGAAATAAAATCCAAACTGAAGGCCTTTATCAAATGAGTTCTTTGGATTTTATATCCCTAACAAGAACTCTCAATGATTCAGTGAGAAAAGTTTAGAAAGTCAAAACTAGAGATGTTGAAGA
This sequence comes from Schistosoma turkestanicum, assembly GCA_944470395.2. Classification (NCBI taxonomy): domain Eukaryota; kingdom Metazoa; phylum Platyhelminthes; class Trematoda; order Strigeidida; family Schistosomatidae; genus Schistosoma; species Schistosoma turkestanicum. Next base: position 5,659,386 of record OX103974.1, read on the forward strand.
ATCCAGAAGATTAGGATTTGAGAGAACACAAAGCAAAAATGCACCGGCGCCATTGCGAACGATTTTGAGCCTCTTAATGACTAGTGTCAACTAGTATAATAATATAATCCACAACAATTATTTGAATTTACTAAAACAAATTTTTCATGAAAAACAAACTTACTTGAATCTAAAAATGTATAAACTGCTAAAAATCCATGTCGAACAATTAAACCATTAGAAAAAAATTTAATAATTAAACATGAATTTCTCCAATGTACATAAATTGTACTATTCGATGGAATTTTTTGACAATAATAACGTCGTGTTAAATCTAATAGTGATAATGTTGAACAAGCACGAATTTCCACATAATCACTGTCACCATCGGTGGAACATCTAAATACATAAATAAATAGGGGTTGAATAGTTTCAATAGTCAGATCAATATTCAATAATAAGCCAGATTCCAATTCAATGAAAAGAAACCGATCAAATAGTTTACACCGTGTATGAACTTGATCGATGTACTGATGACCTTGAGTGAACCAATCAGAATCAAGATAACACACCGCATGTATTTTGAGTGAATTTTTTAAGTGCTACGTTAGACAGTTTGTATGTTATGATTAACGAAGTGCTTGAGATCATTGGAATTTTTCATTACACCAACCTAATAATCTAATCGATAGCTGCTCTGCGGAAGATTTAAAGGCATTAAGCTCAAAGTCGTGGAGTGTTATAAATCTCCTTAATTGAGGAGTCCCATTCTAGAAGGAATTATGCTCTTACCATTCTCTAGTTTTCGGTTGAATCTCAGTTGATACACCTATCCCTGATGAAAATCACTTGCATAATGCAGTTTTTCAGTTTAAAATAGGAATCCAATTTATGCTGACAGCAAATATCCATGTACCGAATTCACTATCTTTAGTGAATGTGTGGTGTGAGCTACTTATAAGTAGTATATGACGTGAGTGTAAACGTAATGTCTGGCAGAAGAAGATGGGGGAAGATCAAGAAAGGAAGAGTTAGAAAACAATGGAATTTGTATGAAACGCATGAATAGTGACGATGGATTGATGTTTTGCAACAGGAACAGTCCAGTTCGATATGATGAACTGATATTTTGCAAATGAACGATTTACGATATGGTTTTCCGAATTTACTGAGTAACTCTGTATTTTTCGTTAAATACAATTCGGTTGCCTCACCTGTGTTCTCGTTCACTACAAATGTAGACTTATTTAATCGAATATAAATGTTATGCTCGTCAGCTGATATACTTGAAACTATTACGAGTTCACCAAAGTCTGTAAACCAGAGCGAAGACAAATGATCCAGTTTATACTATTGGCTACTCTAATTCGATCGTCACAAGGCCCCACTAAGTAGAGAAAAAAATCTTGACAAGATGTAGATAGTGTTGTGGTGTGAGCTACTTATAAGTAGTATATGACGTGAGTGTAAACGTAATGTCTGGCAGCAGAACATGGGAGAAGATCAAGAAAGGAAGAGTTAGAACACAATGGAATTTGTATGAAACGCATGAATAGTGACAATGGATTGATGTTTTGCAACAGGAACAGTCCAGTTCGATATGATGGACTGATATTTTGCAAAGTAACGATTTACGATATGGTTTTCCGAATTTACTGAGTAACTCTGTAATTTCGCTAAATACAATTCGGTTGCCCCACCTGTGTTCTCATTCACTACAGTGTATTCTACAAGCATTCAGAAAATATATGGCTTTAAAACACACAAATCGAGTTTATTTATACATGACAGACACTTCCTTGGGATAGCCACAAAAATAGAGTACTAAAATGATACATCAGCCCATAGTAGTCAAGGATTTTATTGGTGGGAAATGTAATCTTATGGTCAACTGATCAGCCTGCGCGCGAAAACAAAAAATACAAATTTAGCACCTTAATCACGTGAGTTCTGGAGATCTAACGTGCCCAACAATGAATGTTATTCACTTGAGAATTCAAACTAAAAAAAACACATCTGCCATTAACAGTTCAAGCATATTGATTGGAAGTTTCACTTCACCCATTCCATTCACTCATTAATCTATTCGAAATCTATCTAAATATGAAAGGCTCTTAATAATGCGCTTCAAAAAAGCATTTAGATGATAAGAAATTACTGGTCACAATTAGCATTTGTTTTAGCAACTTCTAAGATGATTCTAGAAGACGATGAATTATGTTTTCATCATTATTATTTGATGAGTTAATTTTAGCCACCGCCAGTTTGAGGCTGCTCAAATTCGACATTTAACCGGAAGTTTAAAAACAATATCATGGATTTGTGATTGATGTATGATAGACTCTTTATGCATAGTTTTACCTTTCCTCTTTGGCAAAGAGCAATATCAGCCACTGTTTTTGTTTTAAACGCAGCAGCATCATGATGGATACTACTCAAATGGTGACATATGAGTAGTGTGGCTGCGTTGAACTTGAAGAAGGGCTCACTACATTAGTAGCTTGACATCTAACTATGAACTATTAAATATGCCATAAAATAAATCTTCCCTTCTGTTTCCTTAAATCATACTTAGGCAAACTCCCTTTAAGCGAAGGAAAGTGGAGACCGCCAGTGAGCCAACTCTATGCGATAAAGCATGATTAAGAATTTACAGTCAGACAAAATAAGCCAGACATGTAATAAGCGAAGATATAAGTGAATAGTAGACAAGGTCGAAAGACGACGGAATAGTAACTCGGGAAAAATGAACTAGTTAATTTGTCCGAAGGTTTGAGACCAGCTCCGTGGGCTCAACATAAAAGTACACACACAACTGAGCATCGTACAGAAGTTGCTACCCCGGAGAGGAGTGTCTGAAAAGGCCGAAATGCATGATATGGTCAGTGAGTTTTGAAGACTGTAACAGGTATTGTATTGCAAATGGATGTTCGAAAATCAAGTACAGATATTTTCCTTAAATGGACTGTGCCATCTCGAAATATATCGATATTTCATTTACTTACTTACTTACTTACGCCTGTTACCCTCAATGGAGCATAGGCCAGCAACCAGTTTTCTCTAACCAACTCGGTCCTGGGCTTCAGTTTCTAGCTCTTTCCAGTTTTTGTTCATTCTTTTCATGTCTTTCTCTATTTCTCGGAGTAATGTGTTCCTTGGCCTTCCTCTTTTCCTTTTGCCTCGAGGGTTCCATGTGAGGGCTTGTCTCGTGACGTAGTTCGGTGCTTTTCGCAATGTGTGTCCCATTCACTTCAAACGCTTCTTCCTGATTTCCTCCACCACTGGAATCTGGTTTGTTCTCTCCCACAGTAGGTTGTTGCTGATGGTGTCTGGCCAAGGAATCCGAAGTATTTTGCGTAGATAACTGCTAATAAACACTTGTATCTTGTGGATGATGGCTTTTATAGTTCTCCAAGTTTCCGCTCCATACAGTAGAACTGTCTTGACATTTGTATTGAAAATTCTGATTTCGGTTTTGGTTGAAAGTTGTTTGGAGTTCCAGATATTTTTCAACTGTAGAAATGTAGCCCTTGATTTGCCGATCCGCGGCTTCACATCTGAATTGGATCCACCTTGATTGTCAAAGATTCTGTGAAGATATGTAAAGGTGTCAACGTCCTCCAAGGCCTCTCCATCAAGAGTGATTTGGTTGACGCGTGTTGTGTTGTACCGTAGAATATTACTTTTCCTTTTATGTATGTTGAGACCTACTGCTGCAGAGGCTGCTGCTACACTGGTTGTCGTGTGAGATAGAAGAGCTGGATCATCTGCGAAGTCCATCTGCGTCCTAGCTGTGCACGGAATACCGTGCTTCCCTCCAGATGCTGACGTCTTCATAATCCAGTCGATGACCAGGAGAAGGAGAAAGGGTGAGAGTAAGCAACCTTGCCTGATATCGGTCTTCACCTCGAACGAGTATGTTAGCTGTCCTTCGTGTACGATTTTGCAGTTGAATCCATCATAAGACTTCCGTTTGATGTTGACTATTTTCTCATGCAACCCGTAGTGTCGAAGAAGCCTCCATAGTGTTTTCCTTTCTCGTAGTCGATGAAGTTGATGTAGAGTGGTAAGTTCCATTCAATTGATTGTTCCACAATGATCCGTAATGTTGCAATTCGGTCAGTACACGATCGATTCTTACGAAATCCAGCCTGTTGATCTCGGAGTTGGGCGTCCACGAATTCCTTCATTCTGTTTAACAATACCCTGTTGAAGTCTTCGCCTGGTATTGAGCGAAGAGTGATACCTCTGTAGTTCTCATACTTTCTGAGATCGCCTTTCTTTGGTATATTGATGACGTATCCTTCTTTCCAATCTGATGATACTTGTTCATCATCCCGAATCGATATTTCCTTTGGTTTCGTCTTTACAGTATATCATAATATCAGTATATTGAAATGTCATTGCAATGAACACTTTCACTATGATTTCTAAAAATCCTCTATCATCTCAAAAACCCATAATTTTATAAATACCCTTATTTTCTGTACGTATTCCAATATTTAGATTGAGAATTATCCCATACCTCGACTGTCATTTTGATACTAGACATTAGAAAGTAAATGAGAAGTTGATGTTGAATACTTTCAAACACAAAGTATGCTAGAAAGGTTTTAACGATCAACAATATTCATATATTTCCAATCTATCCAAACTTACCTGACCGAATTACTTTCTACATCGAATTTATAAAATTCTAAATTGATCATTTCATTTCGCCTACCGATCAACTGATATTCACAGATAATATCAATTGGATATAAGCCAGGATAATTTGGTGTAGTGAAATAACCAGTTTTTGATGTCGAACTGTAAAAACTGAAATTACAGTCTATGCATTATGGCATGGTATTGTATTGAATTGTATTGATGATGAAAATGATCGACGGCAGAAGAAGGTAAACAGAAACAGAAAACAAGACGAACAATAAAACACATGAAGTATGAAATATTCAAAGTAGGTAACTAGAATGTGTAGTTTCAAACAAAATGAAATAACTTGCATTGATGAGGTGGTAAAGATTGTTCAGTCACATTTTTGAATCATGAATTGATCAATGTCACATCACCATTGGAAACCTAGAAGCACTGGACTGATGTTTTGTCCGTGTATGAGACTTATCGGTAGTGCGCCTAAACGACTCCGACTACTCGGATTGTTCAAAACCAGGACCTTGGGTCTTGGACGAACTGACAATCCGACGCTTTCAGGTTTCTCACTGTGGTCTAACATTGATAGATTGACGGTTTTAAAAAGGAACTCAATAATCTCCACAAGCCTATCATGCAAATTATCATGTGCTGTCTAGCAACCAGCTCCGTGGGGAAGTTTCTCCGAGTTCTAGTGAGAAGCCATGATCACTGGTGTTCAACCGTGTTCAGGTGTGAAACAGTTCTCACGGTAGACTGTGAATGAGGTAGCACAAGACCGTAGGTTGATCAAAGTTAGGCATTATCATCGTCATATCCCAGCTCAGTGTTTCAGGGGTTCAAATCCTGATAGTAGCATGAGTCGTAGATGCGCACCGCTAAGGATTCCTATATATATATATATATGTATATATATATATATATATTATAAGAAATAAATACTTACGCGGGTGATTTTGCGTTCCATGTGATTTATTCACTCCATAATCTATAATAATTTAAAAAAATGACAAAAATAGTAAAAATTGGTACGATAGAACTAATTCAAAAGATAATCATCTTATTGTCATGATTTGATATTAGCATGGGAACCCTTACAAATGGAAGAGAAGTAATTGTTAGGATATTCATCCAATATGCTAAGAGAATTATTGGTCAATTCCTATTGGTGAATTCCTACTGGTCAATTTTATGGTCGTCCTAGATATCAATGTCACCTGCACCAATGTTGTTGCGTATTGGTTGCCCTGACTATCAATGTCATTTCAAATGTTGCTTCTTATTGGTCGTCTTAACTGTCAATGTCACAGACTTCGATGCTGTTTCCTATTCGACCAAAATGTATAAATACGCATTATGTGTAACGTTTTATGACCAGGAACACGACCCGGTCCCGGATCCCTAATCCGGGATCCTGATTCTCTTCTGGACTCGGACCTAGTACTTTCTGGATGCTTGTAGAATACAGGTTCTACTTCATATCAAGTCTTTTTATTTTTACTCAATATGGGGGTTGGAATAATCGGATTTCATTAGCATGTCGTATCACCGGATCCTCGATCCTCGCTCTCATTTTCCGACTAAGGGGTATACTCATAATAGTTCAAGCATATCAAGTTGACGTGTTTACGTGCAGGCGTAACAGTAATAAATAAGTATTTCATCATTCAAAACTTCAGACAAAGGTGAACTAAGCGAATTTCACTAGCTAATTAATATCTTGTTCTGTTAAACTGGGATTCAATTGATTACTGCTCATTTATTTGTTCAGTTATTGTATGTAGATTTATCCATATTGTCATCTGCCTAGTTTTATGCAATAATTTTAGTTCGCTAGATAAATTCAGGCTGTTTTAGTATACTTGTTAATTGTTGATTGATCGAAGCGCCGAGAATCGACGATTTTCAATCTTATTTATGTCCACATGTTGACAAAATGATTTCAGCTTCCTTATCCAACTGATGCATGAGTTGTCACTTCTTCACATGTTTTCAGCATTTCTCATTCGAACATATCTTGTATCGAAATTTCATCATTTCAGATTTATGCCAATCAAATTATTAGTGAGTCTTATATGAGAGTACGCACTCCTAGCTAAGTGTCACTTAATTCTTCCTCCTAATATATCGATCTTAAAACTAGTGTGTTTCTGATATACTTATCAGTTGAAATGCTTCAACTATTACAAATTCACCTTACTCAGTAAACAGAGCGAAGACAATTGATGCAGTGACACGATAGACTATTCTTATTCGTTGTCTCCGGTCCGGCTAACTGTATTAAGAAGTTGTCATAAAGCGCATAAAATATATTCTACAAGCACGCAGAAAATCCGAGGTCGCAAGCATACGAATCAAGCTTATTTAAACAATCATACAAACGTCCTTGGGAGAGCCACGAAAATAGCGTATTAAAACAATCCATCAACCAATGACAGTCGAGGATTTTTCGAGTGGAAATAGTAATTTCAAGGTCAACTAAGCAGCTTATACACGAAAACATGAAAAATCCAAAATTAGACCCTATTCAAGTGAGTTTCGGGGATCTAACGTCCTCAACATTTTCATGTATACCTCTTGAGATAAAACACTAAATTCTGGCTGCTCTCATGCTCTCATATTCGTGAAACGCAGTACGATCAAATCTGAACTTGATTTTATCTCCCGCTAGTGAACACATAAGTCAAGTTTCATTCATTTCGCTCAAAAATATTACTACTACACAAGATGTTGTGATCCAAAATAATTCGATTGAACAATTGAACTAGAAAATTTGCGAACATTGTGGAATTCAACATATCCTTAGGTTAATTATTTTATTCATGCATAATGACCTACTTGTAAATATTTATTGACATTATTTTTATGATTTCATAATAAAATCATTAATTGTTTGCTTTCTTTACTAGTAGTACATTTCAGTTTTAAATTCTTCCTCCGGAGAATAAAATAATCACAAAAATTAATGAGAATTACATACATAAATAAACCTAAGCGTATTTTTTTACATTTTATTTTGTAGTAATTATTCAACCAGTAGAGGAGGATATCCGGCTTAACGGATCACTTAATTATATTGAGAAGACTGAGGCAGGCGAGGAAGATTGTATTATGCAAATTTACTCTGTGAGTCAATTAAAAACGAAAAAAACATTACATTGAACACTCTGTTTGAACACCATCTTTGAGTAGTGACTTCCAACGCTCCATCCTTCTTCCATTCCTGTTGTTGCTTCCTTTACTTCCTGTTGGTACTACTCCATTTACTTCTTGCTTTTGCTCCATTTGCTTTCCGTTTTCCTCTTCTGACCGTGCGACTTCTTCTTTCACGTCCTTTCTTATACTACTTATATTGTTCGTATAAGTAGCACACAACACAATATTATGAATGTTGGTGTGTTACACTACTCGAAGTCAAGTAAGTTTTGTCTCTTTAGTTTTCAGTCAATTGTCAGAACAAATTGTAATAGTCGTTGTGGAGAGAGTTCAATCTCCCGATGAAAATACTCATATGGACAAGGGTCACTATCATCTCGTGAAAGGGGGTGGTATTTATGAAATTGAGACCGCGAAAATCTGATCGTGGCTTAAATCGGGTTATTAGGCATGAAGAAGTGACCTAGGAGAGTTGAAAAACTGTAATTCTAAACCAGTGGTGGGCTCCACGACTCTGACGGAGGATATCCGGCTTAACGGATCACTTATTATATTATGAATATTGGTATGTTACACTACTCGAAGTCAAGTAAGTTTTGTCTCTTTAGTTTTCAGTCAATTGTCAGAACGAATTGCAACAGTCGTTGTGGAGAGAGTTCGAACTCCCGCTGAAAATATTTTAATATGGCCAAGGGTATATGATCACTGACAGATGAGTTCTAGTCACTATCTTCTCGTAATACGGGGTTGGTACTTATGAAAATTAGATAGCGGAAAGCGAAAATCCGATCAAGGCTTAAATTGGGTTATCAGTCATGAAGAAGTGACCTAGGGGAGTTAGAAAACTGGTTCTAAACCAGTGGTGGTCTCTACGTATCTGATGGGACAAATGGTTTATGAATCTACCATGGGCCGCACTTCTCAGTATTTCTTCATTATTTTTTCGGGTTCAACCTGGAGTTTGAGACCTCTAAGAGCAACTTCTTATGAAAATCAGTTTTTTGGTTTGTACACTCAGTCAGTATTACAGACTATTCAAAAACTGATTGATTTTTGTGATCTATACACATTTTAGTAGCCTTTTCGCACTAAAACTAAGCTTTCTAAATCAATAACAACAATAAAAATCACTTAAATTAATAGTTTAGCAACCACCAAAAGAAGCCAAGTCAACAGGATACAAATCGTATATTGTCTACAAAATATTGACTTTGAATACAACTGTTTCGTCTATACCAATATTGATTAGCTGTTCAACACTACGATGTATTTCCGATCATATCTATGCATGTATATTTGTTCATTTAGAAATCATTAAAATTGACGTCAATAAATATGTGCAAGTAGGTCATTTTTATGCATGAATAACAACCTACGGATATTTTCAATTTTCTAGTTCAATTGTTCAGTCGATCACAACATCTTGTGTAGTAATTTTTCTAGAATATATTAATAAGACTTAAAATCTAAGACTTAAATCTAAGCAAAATGAACAAAGCTTGACTTATGTATTCATCAATCGAAGATGAAATCAAAGTTCAGATATGATCTTATTGCGTATCACGAACATCAGACTGAAATGCATTCGAGTGGTAGAATTTGGACGGCGTTTTTGTCTATCTCAGTAGGTATATATATGAAACTGTTGAGGATGTTAGATCCTCAGAACTCACTTGGAAAAGTTCCTAGTTTTGGATTTTCGTTTATGTTTTCGCGCATAACCTGCTTAGTTGATCTTGAGATTACATTGCCCACTCGGAAAATCCTTGACTGTCATTGGTTGATGGATTATTTTAGTACGCTATTTTTGTGGCTCTCCCAAAGACGTTTCTGTCATGGTATAAATAAGCTTTATTTGTATGCTTGTCGACCTCGTATTTTCTGGGTGCTTGTAGAATACATTTTATATGCCTTATGACGACTTCTTGATACAGTTAACCGGGCCGGAGATAACGTATAAGAATAGTCTATCATGTCACTGCATCAATTGTCTTCGCTCGGTTTACCGACTAAAGTGGACTTGTAAGAGTTCAAGCAAATCAGTTGATGAGCATATCAAAAACACACTAGTTTTAAGATCGATATAATTAGAAGAAATGAGTTAAGTGACACTTAGCTAGGAGTGCGTGCTCTCATATAAGACTCACTAATTCTTTGACTTGCATAAATCTGAAATGATAAAATCTCGATACAAGTAACATATTCGAATAGAAAATGCTAAACAAAATGTGAAGCAGTGAATTTTACAAACGACGGTTGGATAAGGAAGCTGATTTCATTTTGTTTGAATTCTCTGATATCAAAATGTCAAGATTCTGCACAGCTAATATTTAACCGTTTTTTATTATCTCTGATACTAGAATTCGAATCTGTTCACTTTTAATTATCTCTGACAACATTTCAAGGACGATATTCAAATTGACTACTTAAAAATGAGTCCCATACCAGGACGAAACGGCCGTCTTTCAGTGCTTCCAGCTTTCTAATGGTGGTCTAACAATGATTGATCGATGATTTCAAATGTGTGAAAACACAAATCTCCAAAGCTCTAACTGAAAATATCGTAACAGTGCTCACTAGTGAGTAGCTTCGTGAGGAAATTCTCGGAGTTCTAGTGAGAAGATGTGATCAATGGAGTTCAACCCTGTCGGGTGTAGGCAGTAACTACCAAAGACAAATGGATGAGGTTGCACAAAAGCTTTAGATTGATCAGAGTTAGACATTAACAGCAGTGGATGATGGCTTAGTGGTCTAGAGGTTAGGTGTTCACGCGCAAGACCGAAGGTCCTAAGTTAGAATCCTGAGAGTAGTAGGAGTCGTGGATGCGCATTGCTGATGAGTCTCAGGACGAAACAGCCGTCTATTGCTTCCAGGTTTCTAATGGTGGTCTAACAATGATTGATTAATGATTTCAAATGTGTAAAAACACAAATCTCCAAAGCTCTAACTGAAAATACTTAAAAACAGTCAATCGAGGCTTTTTTTGAATATTTGTAGACTAAAATCGTGAATCAACGCATATTGGACCACTATTAGGAACCTAGGAGCATTGGATAGATGTTTCGTCCTAATGTATTGGACTCTTCACCAGTGTGCATCCCTGAACCTAGCTCGCGTTAAACGTACTCAGGAAATTCGCTTTCGCCAGCTAACGCTTAACATTCAGACTCACTCTTTAGGGTTTTTAAAATTCTCATAAAGATAACTTGATCACTAGATTTATTCTTCAGTTCAGATTGTTTATAGGTAAGGGTGTTTTCATGATATATAATCATATCAAACTCATATGAATCATTAAACAATCTAACAGTGATTTATTTATCTACGCTACGGAAAAAATTCAATTTTTTCCGAATTGTCAGTCTTGTTAGAGAAAAAATCGGACATTGAGCAATACCGCCATCATTAATTTTCGCATATAATCTGATTTTAGATATTTTTGCGATTTTGACGAAATGAATTGACATGGTTGATCAATCAACTGTGTGTGATAATAATAATCATAATAATTATAGAGAGTGACAAATTCAAAATTAATATATACCTCTTATTATTATTATCAAGCTAGTCGGCGGTGGCCTATGCTTCATTGGGGGTAACAGGCGTAAGTCAGCAAGCAGGTAAGTAAGCATCATTACTAATGAGATGTATGTACATATATATATATATATATATATATATATATATATATATATATATATATATGTCTTTATTCTCCATTGAAATCCTAACAAACTGATGAAAGTTACTACTTATGAAATGGACATTTGATTGTCAATTCTTTCTTCACACAGAAAGAAACTATTTGCTTTCACCGATTAATCAGTGTTCCAAAGAGAGAATTTAAGTCAATTTGTCAGTGCTTTGGAAATATGTCGGATGATTAGCGTAATCAATTACCTGTTTTTTTTTTAAAGCAGCAGAGGAAAAGGACATTGACATTAAAATAATCCGAAAAAAATATATACTACTGAATAGTATGGTTGATTAGTTTTTAGATTGCGAACTGTTACTGATAAAAAGTTATAGACGACTGGGGAATTAATGACTGGTAATTGAATTCTATCAAAACATTATGGTCACGCCAGTTTAAATGACCCGACATCATATGCAGAATGTCTTGTTTTCCAGTGACTAGACTTGAGTATCTCGCTAACTATTACTTACCAGCGATGATTCCTAGTAATCTGGAGGAAGGCCTAGCTTACAAGAAAATTCACTCAGTGTTAAGGACTGGATTAGCACAACAGTATGCCTGTGGAAACAGTTGATAAAGGGTTCATATTTGACAAGGAGAATCACTTCAGCTCCTGAAAAGGACATCTCAAAACAACGTCAGATGTGTACCAGGAATTTTCAGTCGTTTTTTTCAACTGTCTAACATATTATAGTCATTAATACCGCTCACAATATATTCATCCTTCAATCTTACCTTATTTCCGAATAGAATAAACCAAAGTTACACACCATTAAATTATCATTATAGGGTTATGAAGATTGAAATCAAGAATCGATCAATTTTAGACCATTATTAGAAATCTGAAAGTACTGGACAGCCGTTTTGGTCCATGACCTTCAGTCTTGTGCGCGAAAGCTTAATCTCTTCACCATTGAACAAGCATTCAATGGTGTGAATGTCAGTTACTCAACGCAACTCAGTGGTCAAGGTCACGCAGCAGCTCCCAGGACAAACATGGATCGATTTATGATTTCACTTTCAGCGTAGACTACTCCAATCTAATTCATATCAAATCATCAAATGAAAATCATCCCACTAATGAATTAAAACACTTGAATGAATATTTACAATGAGTAAATCAACTTTGACTTACCATATACAAATCTATATTCAATATCATATGGAATGAATGAATATTCTTCAGCTGATTGTTTCACAGATTTCCAATATGTCAATGATGATGATGAGGAGAATAAAGATGTTGTGGCGTTCAAGTTTCTATTCTGATGATCAATAATGGAATGATTTGTTTTGATGAGTAAAATTTTTAAACGTGGAACAAAACCGGACATATAAACCGCACTATTTAAATCGATCCTCAATGGTGAACTTAAACAAATCGTGACTTGTTGTTCTGATGTATAGAATGATTTATATTTGATTGGATTCAATAAGTGTTCATGAAGTAGATTTGTGTTGTTGCTGAGATCTGTGTTTTTGGTAGGATTGTAATGATTCGTTGATAATAAGAAATCTTTAGATAATGGTTGAAGGTTGGAAGAAGTGGATTTTAATCGATAATTTATAAGTTTGAGTAAGTAATTTGTATTACATCTGTGAATGGAAGCAAGTATATATATATATATAACACTGAGTTTATATATACCATTTGTGAGAGAAATAAGTAAATATACGTCACGAATTCATTTGAGTTTAATAAACGTTTTCAGTAAAAGGGAGAATGTGACAGTCACCACTGACTGGTAGTCACGTTGAATCGTAAACTGATTTGCTTGGCGATTATACTACTATATTTTCAATTACAGTTATGGAGATTAGTGTTTTTACATATTTGAAATCATCAATCAATCATTGGTAGACTACTAAAGACAAATATGTAAGGTCCTAGATCAATCAGAGTTACACATTTACACCGTTGGATGCCGGTCCAGTGGTCCAGAGGTTAGGCGTTCGCGCACACTGCCAAAGGTCCCGGTTTCGAATCCTGTGAGAAGAAGGAGTCGTGGATGAGCACTGCTGATGAGTCCCATACCAGGACTTAATGGCTGTCCAGTGCTTCCAGGTTTCTAATGGTGTTTTAACAATGATTGGCTGATAATTTCAAATGTGACTATACTACTGGTAGTTTATTCAACAATTAAGAATTCTTTTTCTTAACTTAGAGTTATGGAGATTAGTGTGTTTATACACTGAAGTCTTCAATCAGTCATTTTTAGATCACCATTAGAAACTTGGAAGCACTGAAAGAAGGCCGTCTCGTCAGTGAGCATCCACGACTCTTGCACCTCGAAGGATACGAACCGAGGATCTTGATACTTGCGCACGAACGCCTTACCTCTGGACCACTGGGCTGGCATCCGATGGTATTAACGTCTAACTTTGATCAGTCTAGAGATTTTCTGAGACCTCATGCAACACATTATGCCGAGATGTGGAGAAAGATATGAAAAGAATGAATACCAATTGGACCTAAATAGAAAGGAAGGTTTAGGACAAAATAGGTTGGAGAATCTTGGTCAGCGACCTATGCCCTAATGGGGTAACAGGCTTAAGTGTTAGGTAGGAGTATCTATGACTCTCTTAAGGTAGCCAAATGTCTCGTCATCTAATTGAATGGGCATATTAGGTGACGCGCATAAATGGAGCCTTCTGGGGGTTGTGGTGGCGGCTACCTTTTCGTGGTCCCGCAAGGCAATGTGGCGTTGTTTACAGCGCTGCGGATAAAAGCTGTTCCGAACGTTAAGGATACTGTGCCTAGTATGGCCCAGAATAGTGGCACGTGTTCATGATCGCAAGGTCGTGGATGCGGTTAGAAACTCTAGGGGATTAGGATCGAATAATTTTAAGTCTGAATCGAGTCCACTGAGCGTAGGTAAATTTGAAATAATGGTTTGAGGACTTGTCCCCTATCATTCCCGTTGCCACAAATACCTTGAACGGGATATAGCTTTCCAACTTCCTTGAAGGCGGCCCTAGACGATTTGTTTGGGGAAGCAGCCGTAAAGATCCTGGACTATTTACGCCAACCCTATGTGGTTGTCCCAAACACTTTGCATCTCGGTGAAGTGTGTCAACTGGCGTCGAGGCCCCTCTCCAGTCAGCTTATGGGATCCTGTGCTGAAAAGATACATGGTCTTAAATGATGTCTGCCCACTTATGTAGTGGGATTAAACTCTGCTTGGCTAAGTGCTTGCGCTTGGTCCAGTTCATGACACCTACCAATGGAAGGGTGTACGTTCCATCTGACCTTGTGGAACAAACTCGATCTTTAGCTTCATGTGGGGTTTGGGGGCCCCGATCAATTGTATCAGCGCAAGGCAGTTGGAGGCCAGACAATTAAAAAGGCTGCTGGTTAGTGTACTGCAAGGTGGCTCGGTAATCCGTTCGGGCGCCAAGCCTAGCTGGAAAAGCCCGCCTTGCCGCCCTTGGAGATTGGGGATTGTGGGTAGTGGATTGGTTGTAGGGATCGAGTTGATTCATAAGTGCCCGAACGAGGGCCACTGCTCGTGAGCGTGCTTTTGGGACGTCCGACTTGTTTGCAAGCCAATCTAAACAACATGTGCATTCCCGTATGGGGCAGGGGTGATCGCGAAATTGGCTCTTTTGAGAATCCTTATGCTGCTTAAAACGCAGTGGTGTGCATATGCAGCAGGCATGATGGTTAACCAAGAATATAATATTAGTGTGGTACAGAAATATGATATCAGAATATCGAGTAAACCATGTCGAAGAACAAACTGTATGTATGATTTGAAATCATTAATCAATCATTGTTAGACCACCATTAGAAACCTGGAAGCACCGGACGGCCGTTTCGTCCTAGTATGGGACTCCTCAGCAGTGCGCATCCACGACTCCTGCTCCTCGCAGGATTCGAACCCGGGACCTTTGGCATTGTAGGCGAACGCCTAACCACCGGACCACTGGGCCGGCATCCAACGGTGTTAATGTCGAAACGGCCGTCCAGTGCTTCCAGGCTCCTAATGGTGGTCTAACAATGATGATTGATTAATGATTTCAAATGTGTAAAAACGCAAACCTCCAAAACTGTGCCCCAATGTATGTATGATCCTACGCCTAAACTACGAATCGTACGCAGTATGACGAGGTGTATGTTTCAGATAAGTAAATTTATGTATAACAATAATAAGAAGTACCTGATATTGAGTCCATTAAAAATTGGCGAAGTTTTAGAATCGATACTGTTGGAATTCATTGGATCTGATTGATTCGGTATTGTGCTTTGAGTTGACAAATTTGGCGATGCCCCATTCATCTTCTCTTTATTATTATTATTATTATTGTCATTATTACTACTACTGTCATCATCATCATCATCATCATCATCATCTCTCAAAGTGGAGGAGGTTTTAGAGACTAAACGAACTTGAACACGTTGATATGGTTTACCAATGAATATCCATTCACAAAGAATTCTATCTTGTTGATATTTATTTGACTGA
Source organism: Schistosoma turkestanicum (assembly GCA_944470395.2). NCBI lineage: Eukaryota > Metazoa > Platyhelminthes > Trematoda > Strigeidida > Schistosomatidae > Schistosoma > Schistosoma turkestanicum. Next base: position 5,675,334 of record OX103974.1, read on the forward strand.
TAAACTGTTTGATAATTTTTTAATAACATATCTTTTATGTGAAGATGTTGAAAAGTTGAAAAGTCAATTTGATCGTTGCTTTCAATTAGATATGAACATTTTTCTAGAAATTAAAATATTTAAAAGAAATTACCAAAATATTAATCATAATACTAATGTATTTACTACATATTATTCTTAACAGAGGAATATCACAACTAGTTTTCTTTAAAAAGTAATTAGTGATCGTTAGTTGGAAGTGAGCAGTTTACGAATGCGATATATCATCATGGAAGTTGATTCTTTTCTCGGTAGATAGCCAGTCACCGGGATTTCTGGGACTGTACATTGTTTGTACCTTTTAAACCGATAGATCGTCAACAATTTTTTACATATGTGACAGAATAGATTTGGTGAATAATGGCCTTTGACGGAGATGGCTGCATTCATTTTGAAGTAAGGCTCACCATTTTAGTGGTCTGTGGGCTGATTCTTTCATTTTTGAACGTTCAAGTGTGTTGTGAAGTAAGTCTGCCCCTTCAGCTTCCGTATATAATAATTAGGAGAAGCCCGTCTGTTCGACAGCAGTACTTAGAAGTCGAATATGGATTCGTTTGGATGAGTTTATTTCATACAATAATTCATGCAGACAGACAGGAGAATATACAGCTTGAAAACAATGCGAAACAAAGTAAAGAAGACAGGAGAGTCGACTCCATGAGATAAAGCGTGACTCAGTATTTATAGTCAGATAAAATAAGTCAGACATGTGATAAACGTAGTAAGTTGTTGGGGATATTAGATCCCCAGGACTCGCTTGATCAAGGCCTTAATTTTAGATTTCACGTTTGCCAGCATGAGCTGATCAGTTGACCTTGAGATTTCATTTCCCAACCAGGAAAATCCATGGCTGTGATTGATTGCTGTGTATTTTAGGTTGCTATTTTTGTAACTGTTCCAAGGACGTTTCTACGATGGATAAATAAACGAGAGTTGTATGCTTGAATGTATTGTGATTGCTGGGTGTTTGTAGAATATACTTTCTACGCTCACTAATACTTCCGTTTTTGCAATTGGGATTCAAGGTAGCCTATCTAAACGCTGGTTAACTCGTAATAGCTTCAAGAGTACGTAGTGACGAACGTAACATAAGTGGCACATAGACACATAAGCAAAAAACAACCAAGGTTATGATGAGCGAATGACTGGCAAAGGTCAAACGACAAGTGAAGAGTAACTGGGGTGCAATGGATTAATTAATCAGTCCAAATACTTGGGACAAGCCCTGTGGGTTCGACATAAAATAGATACACACTGCAGCCTAATCAACGTGTTAAAACAAGCGAAAGGAGGTTAGTCGTTCAAATATCTAGATATTAGAAAAACACGTCGCCTAGATATTCAAGCAGGCCACCAGAAAAGTAATGAACATGTTTTAAAAATTCACTTTTAAAAATGTAGAATCATTTTTTTAGTTTCATATAATGAGAATTGAAGAGTAATGAGCAATTAACCACTACAATTAGATACTTTCTTTTTGTAATCATTGAAAAATTTAAAACCAAATGTCTGTGATTGACATTTCACTAATGAATGCTAATTGACCAATCAAATTAACAGGAAACTGAAATTTATAGTTTTGTCTAAAGTATAATTCTGGTTAGTTGAATGAATGAATTCGTGGAGAATAATTCTTATCATATTTCTGTTAACAGTTTTAGTTCATGGAAGGAAGATGTTAGAACTAGGTTAACTTTGTTTAGGATTCATCATTCTTATTCAGACAATCCTCTTCTACTATCAGGAGTTCTGAACGATACCAGTACTGTCATTATATGGTTGTACAGACTGTTAGGTTCACTAAAATCACGAAGGTCTTGTGTTTTGTGTTAGGATATTCATCCAATATCCTAAGATAATTGTTTGTAAGTCTGATTCTATTGGTCAATTACTATTGATCATCCTAACTATCAATATCACATGCTTCATTGTTGTTTCCTATTCAACCTAACTGTATAGAGACGCATTATCTGTAACGTTTTATGACTTCGACCCGAATCCTTAGACCGGGATCTTTATTCTCTTCTGAACTCGGACCTCGTATTTTCTGGATGCTTGTAGAATACATGATCTACTTCATATCAAGTCTTCTTCTTTGAGTTAATGGGGGTTTGGGATAATCGGATTTGAGTTGCCTGTCGCGTCGCCGGATCCTAGCTCTAGTTTTCCAACTAAGGTAAACTCGTAATAGTTCAAGCATATCAAATAACGTGTTTATGTGCATACGTAACATTTTGATTATCGCATGCAACGTCGTGAACGCAGACTGCCTATGAATCGCATACTTGGACGAAACAACTGTCTAGTGTTTCCAAGTTTTTAATGCTAATCAAACCTTTGATCAATCCTTGATTTTAGTTAGGTCCAACTATCTCTACAATCCTATACTGATGACTTGTTGAATAAGAAAACTGTTAAACTTCAACATTCCCTAAAGTAAGCAGTGATAATGTCATCAAAATTGACAATTGAAACGTCGTCACCGAATCATCCAGCCCAGTAATTACAACAACATCAAACTATGTCTGATTTTAGATGTGAATGTACGATATGATATTAAGACAAATTCAGTGATTGGATAACCATATGTAATCTTTACCAATTACAATTTAAGTATATGTAAATATGCATAAGTCTCAGCTACAATGCATGTTGTCGTACTGAAATTTTAATGTTTTAAGTAGCCGTCTTATTTCATGCATTCAAATTGACTGTTGCCAAAAAAATTTTGTAATTCTGTCAATTAATATCTAATTTATTCGTGGCGACATTAATTTATTCTTCACTGAAACTAGGAATGAAATCTTTTTTAAGAGAGACAGACAGATACAACGCAGAACTTCATACATAAGTACATCAGTTCAGGTTGCCATGCCCCATCAGCACAGAGACGTAACTGTCAGTTCAAATCCCATAGTGGTAGATATAGTAGAAGTATTAGCAGTATGGAGAAGATTAGGGAGCAACGATTTGATTCGAGAAGTATAATTTAGTAAGATAAATTTAGAAGGAGATAGGTAGAGATTATGAAGAATGCAGAAGCTTAGAATTTCATAGAACTTAAAGAGTCGTACTGCTGACTGCAGAGGGGTATGACAGCAGTAAGGTGTTTCCCTCGGACAACCAGCATCTGCAGCGATGCTGCCTTCTTGCAGGGAAGGAAGGGTTAGAAAGGTCGACCCAAAAAATGTCACACCTCATCCTACCTCACGGATTTCCGTCTCCCTGGGTAAGGGTGCTCACTAAGGGCCTTTAAGAACGGAACTAATACTCAAAAAACCCTTCATAAAAAGGCCGTGCGTAACCAGCCTCAATCAGTTGTCCCTTGCGGCTCTGCGGTCACGCTCTCAGGTCTCTAAGACTAACACTAATCTATCTTCCTTTTCAGGTCCCTCAAGAAACAACCTTCCATGGTTTGGGCAGCCAGGAAGTGACAATCGCCCTCATACCCATACCAGTACACGAGACGAAATTGGTCAAAATCGAATCCATTGTTAAACCATCATTAGAAACCTAGAAGCACTAAAAAACAGCCGTTTCGTCCTGGTATAGGACTTATCAGCTTTGCATATCCATGAGCCTGCAAACCGAAAGAGAATCTTGAAGCCTTGATCTCACGCGCGAACAGTTAAGCTTTAGAGGAGCACTGAGTTGGGATCCAGCGGTGTTTATGTCTAACTTCAATCAATCCAAGGTATTGGACAACCTCACCCATTGTCTTCCTTGGATAACTGCCCTACATCGGACAGAGATGAACTCCAACTTGTCACATCTTCTCACTAGAACTATGAGAATTTCTTCAAAAAGATATATATATATATATATGTGCATAAGTGTTAACTACAATGTGTGTTCTGGTTCTTTTAAGTAACTGTTATTTCATACCTTTTTATTTCACTGTTGACAGGAACTTTTTATTGTGAGTTACAATATTATCTAGTTGCATCGAATTTGTTTATCTAATATTTAAACAAAAAGGGCGCTCAAGTGTCAAAAAACACACACACATAGAAAAAAACAAAATCTCACTTTGTTCAGTGTCCAATACTGTTTCTTTACGAACGCCAAACTTCGATTCAGCTGGTTTGTTTGAATGACCTATTAATATTTTATTGTTTAACACATGATCATTATTAATCTGTTGATCTTCATTAGTTTTATTCATCACATCAATGGCGCCATTGAAATGTTGAACAAATTCATACTGACGCTCATCCATTAGGTTCGGATCCAATTGCACAAACTCTTGATGTTTAGAATAATTATTTCGGTGTTTGTTAGTCATATTCGAACTAGTGAAATGTGAATAATTCCTCTGATCATTGATAAATCTATAATACAGCTGAAAACCTTTCTCTCTACTTGATCTAATATTGTCTGATATGAAACGGAGTAAAAGGTAATTAGTTAAAGATTCAATCAACTTATATTTTATTGATATTTGTACACCACATAATACAATCCATGGATTGATGGTTTGATTTATATGTGAATAGATTTCTAATTTATCACCAGTATGTGACCTACAGCTTAGTAAAACAAATAGAAAAAATTGAATATTGAAAATAAATGATTGAATTTTAATAGGATTTAACATTGATTGATTTGAATGATTTCTTAGTAAAAAAAAATATTTGTTTAGTTGTCAAAAGATTAAAAAAGTGCTCACTAGTGGCTCAGAAATGAGGCGTTCGCGCACAAGATTCATTGTCATGGGTAGGAATCCAGCTAGTAGCACGAGTTGTGAGTGCGTACTGCTGATGAGCCTCATATTAGTACTAAACGGGCGTCTTTCAATGCTTCCAGCTTTCTAATGCTGGTCTAACAATGATTCATTCATGATTTCAATGTGTATATGTTAGAGTATTCATCCAATATCCTAAGAGAATTATTGGTTAATTCCTACTGGTCAATTTTATGGTCGTCCTAGATGTCAATGTTACGTGCTCCAATGTTGTTTATTATTGGTTGTCCTGACTATCAATGTCACTTCAAATGTTGCTTCCTATTAGTCGTCTTAACTGTCAATGTCACAGACTTCGATGCTGTTTCCTATTCGACCAAAATGTATAAATACGCATTATGTGTAACGTTCTATGACCAGGACCCGGTCCAGGATCTCTAGTCTGAGGCCCTGGTCCTCTTCTGGACTCGGACCTCGTACTTTCTAGATGCTTGTAGAATACAGGTTCTACTTCATATCAAGTCTTTTTATTTTTACTCAATATGGGGGTTGGAATAATCGGATTAGAGTAGCATGTGATGTCGCCGGATCCTCGCTCTCGTTTTCCGACTAAGGGGTAAACTCGTAATAGTTCAAGTATATCAAGTTGACATGTTTACGTGCAGGCATAACAGTATAAATAGTCTGTTTTTGCCTACTTATACCTACTTTAGCATCCAACTATTGCTGTCGTGATTTTTTCCATTGCATTTCTAAAATGCATTACGTCTGAATTTTTTTGATCTAATAAACTTTATATTCTGAGCACCTTAGACAATGACATTTGTGGTCATCTGAATGCTGAACCGAAATTGGAAAACAGAAAGTTCAGGCTAGGAAGATTAAATTCGCCATTTTGTTCAGGTTTTGCAAAGATATCGATGAGGCCATGACTCCGATGCATATTCATTCAATCATTCGCATCTTTTCATTACCATGTTAATTATTCTTTAAATCTCTTATAAATTTATATATTTTTCGCCAGTTATCTAACACATCACCATTAGGTTAGTATTCATTTAATTATTCAATGACGTACAATTTATGAGATGTTCAATATTCAATCGTACAGTGTTGAGATGAAGCTCATTAGAATTGAATTTTCTCATTCAATAGATCGTTTTGTATTTGTATGTATGATTGTACAGAGCTAGAAAGGAAGGCTTTGGACAGAGTAGGTTGGAGAATGCTGATTGGTGCCAACCTGCGTCATTTATGGCGTAGGCGTGATATCCGTTCGCTAAGGACGCAAAGGACGGGTGTACTGCGCATCAGTTCGTTCCGTTCTCCTATGTGGCTGTGAAACATGGCCGTTATGATTAGAAGATGTTCGTAGGTTTCTAGTATTCGATCATAGATGTTTAAGAAGGATTGCTCGTATATCGTGGGATAACCGAGTAAGCAATGGTGTTGTTAGGGAACGGGTACTAGGTAAGGATGGCAAATCAATAGATGAAGTATTGAAACTTCATCAGTTGAGGTGGTTGGGACATGTGATGCGTATAGCTAACCACCGACTGCCTCGACGAGCTATGTTCTATGGTGTAGGAGTAGGTTGGAAGAATGCTAGGGGCGGCCAAATCAAAACATGGCAGAAATCCATGAAGTCACTGACTAGTGGACTGAGTCATGTTGGTAGATGTAGACTACCTGGTTGGGGTCCGCGAGACGAAAGTCACCAATGGTTATAGACCTTGAACTAGATGGCTCAAAATCGTTTGTAATGGCGCAAGTGCATCCATTCTTTGAGCTCTCTCAAATCCTAATCTTCTGGATTCGTCAGCACCTCTACCTTTGTCTTTTTAACCTTATCTCACTGAATTATACTTCTTGAATAATATCTTCAAACCCTAGTCTTCTTCATTACCATCAATACCTGTACTATCTTTATCACTATGGGATTTTATTTAACATTTGCGTCTCTGTGCTCATTTGGTATGGCAACATAAACTTATGTACACACGTACGAAGTTCTACGTTGCAACTGACTGACTGATCGGTGGCCTATGCGCTCCACTAGGGTTAAGAGGCGAAACGAATAAACGAATCAATAGTGACGTTCGACTATGAGAGAAGTACAAGGCAAAGAAAGATTCATCGCCTTTTATTTCTTTTTTCTGAATATTAAACTGTTTCGTTTAACGCGAATCAATTGGATCAATGTGTTGCTTCGTCCATTTCAAAATGAACCAAAAAAAAAACGCGCGAAAATTGCATGATATTCCAGTATATTTCTTCCTTTTTCTATCGTTAAAATTGTCTATTTCAATTCAACGTTTCAATGTGTTTTTTAGTGTGAAAAAGAAACTTGTTTCTATTTTTTAACTTTGTTAAACATAAAACAATTGTCAATAGTTGAATTTCTCAATGACAAGAAAGATTTTGATCATTGTTAGATAAGAGAAAAGAAAACAAAAATTTCACTGTAACAAACATGATATAGGATTATAATAGTGAGTGAGTGAACTTTCTTCATTGGATATTGAATATGATACAAGTTTATTTTTTCCTAAATAACTTTATCGACTATAGTTGTAGGATGAATTTTGTCAGTCGGACAAACTAGTATTTCTTGAAATGAGTTTGTACTCAGTAGAAAAAACGTTATTTTAAATATTATATGAAGAGATATTTTAGAGAAAGTGAGTTATTGGAAAAGTTTACAATGACTGATGCTTTATTCTTTCAATAACTTACTTACTTACTTACTTACTTACTTACTTACTTACTTACTTACTTACTTACTTACTTACTTACTTACTTACTTACTTACTTACTTACTTACTTACTTACTTACTTACTTACTTACTTACTTACTTACTTACTTACTTACTTACTTACTTACTTACTTACTTACTTACTTACTTACTTACTTACTTACTTACTTACTTACTTACTTACTTACTTACTTACTTACTTACTTACTTACTTACTTACTTACTTACTTACTTACTTACTTACTTACTTACTTACTTACTTACTTACTTACTTACTTACTTACTTACTTACTTACTTACTTACTTACTTACTTACTTACTTACTTACTTACTTACTTACTTACTTACTTACTTACTTACTTACTTACTTACTTACTTACTTACTTACTTACTTACTTACTTACTTACTTACTTACTTACTTACTTACTTACTTACTTACTTACTTACTTACTTACTTACTTACTTACTTACTTACTTACTTACTTACTTACTTACTTACTTACTTACTTACTTACTTACTTACTTACTTACTTACTTACTTACTTACTTACTTACTTACTTACTTACTTACTTACTTACTTACTTACTTACTTACTTACTTACTTACTTACTTACTTACTTACTTACTTACTTACTTACTTACTTACTTACTTACTTACTTACTTACTTACTTACTTACTTACTTACTTACTTACTTACTTACGCCTGTTACTCCTAATGGAGGGAGCATAGGCCACCTGGTTAGCGTTTTTTTAATAGCGAGTTGGATTTCTACGGGATGGGATCGCTAACCCCATGCCTAACCCTCCTCCTTTATCCAGGTTTGGGACCAGCAGTAACCTTGGAACGGCTCCAGGTGGAGTTTTATTTTATTACCATTGGACTGCATTGTTTCGTAAGCGATGGTATAAATCATTTCATGTAAAGTAGACATTCTTATATTCGATAACCTATTTTAGTCATCTATGTAATGTTGAGATTTTTGTACAATCCTGATTTATGTCCTTTTACGTAATGAATATCTAAGCTTCAAACTTATATCAACACAAAGTACGAGTATATTATTCAATGAAGAAGAAATTTTAAAACGGTTGATGAAATTGAGGTCTTATTTTTAGGTAGTTAGTCGAAAACGATTAGGCGTATCCAGATCAGAAGTTGACATTAGCCAGGCAAGTTACCAATGATTATACTGAGAAGTGAAAGATTTCCAAGTTTGATGAATTAGCTCAGAACTTGCCACAGACACTGGTTTAAAGTTATGTAGATGATGTTGGGGACGTTCGATCACAAGAATTCGCTTGATAAATGCCTTAATTTTGGATCTTATGTTTCCGAGCATGAGCTGATCACTTGACCTTGAGAACACAGTTCCCACACAGGGAGATTCTTGACTGTGATTGGTTGCTGTGTATTTTAGTGTGCTATTTTCGTGACTGTCCCAATGACGTTTCTATGATGTATAAATAAACCGGATTTGTGTTCTTGATTGCATTGTGCTTGCTGGGTGTTTGTAGAATATACTTTCTACGCTTATGAAGACTTCTCTTTAGCTGTTTCCGATCAAGGTAGCCGACCTGGGCACTGGTTCATTGTCTCATTCGCGTTTATCGACTAAGGTGAACCTGTAACAGCTTTAAGCATACCTAGTGACAATTATAACAGTGAATGAGCTTCACTATCAATAAGAATAGTTTGAAATAAAATAATCATCACACTCAACTACATTTCGATTTGAATTACTTGTTGATTCGACCAAATGTATATCATTTTCAATCTAAACTTACCTAAATGTTGTTTGTTCATCTAGTTGGAATGTTTCAATACTGATTTGTATGCGTCCTTTAGGTGAAGCATTCAAAATATACTCATGAATTTGATTTGTTGGATACATGTTTGGATAAGCTGGTGAATAGATGAATCCATTGTTGGGATGTTGATTCCATTGGATAATGGTTTGTCGTACGTGGTGGGACTGGTGATTTGAGAATGTCTTGTTAATTGCTGAAATGTATAAATATTAATAAATATGTATATACAAGGTAACCGTTACACGTAACAACAAGTCTGTCCCGTTTCTTTTAGCATGAGTAATAATCAACCAACGACAATACAAATGTCGAGACAGTGTTACTGTATGGGACAGAAACGTGGAGAACCACAAAAGCTATCATTCCGAAGATCCAAGTGTTTATGAACAGTTGTCTATGAAAAATACTTTAGAGCCGTTAGCCAGACACCATCATTGGCAATCTACTGTGGGAGAGAGCAAATCAGATTCCAGCGGAGGAATAATTCAGGAATAAGCGCTGAAGTTGGTGAATAGAACACACATTGAGGAAAGCACCTAAGTGCGTTACAAGACAAGCTCTCTCTTGAAATCCTCAAGGCCAAAGGAAAAGAGGAAGGCCAAAAAGCATATCACGCTGACAAATGGTGACAAACCCGTGAAGAATGAAGAACAATTTGACAGAACTGGAAAAGAAGGCCGAGGACAGAGTAGGTTGGAGAATGCTGGTCAATGCTTCACTAGATGTCAGTAAGGCGTATATAAAAGTAGTTAATTCTTTTAGTAAAATATATCCATGGATCATGAAAATTTATCGATGAAAAATATTAGCTATCTTTAATGAATATTTGAAAATAAAATGGCTGTCATCGTGGTTTATTGAGCGTAACATGAAAACTAGGTTACGATTATTGGGGGAAGTTAAATCCCCAGAACTCGCTTGATAAATGGTTTAGTTTTGAATTTTATTCATTGGCTGATCAGTTGACCTTGAGATCACATTTACCACAAGGGAAATCCTTGGCTGCGTGTGATTGGTTACTGTGTTATTTTAGTGTGCTATTTTTGTGACTGTTCCAAGGACGTCTCTATGGTGTATAAATAAACACAATTCGAGTGCTTAGATTCATTGTATGCTTGTTGGGTGTTTGTAGAATATACTTTCTACGCTTTATCAAGACTTCACGTTCGTGCCTTTGAGTCAATGGATCACACTGGCCTACCTGGACGCTGGTTTATTGTCTCGTTCTCCTTTATCGACTAAGGTGAACCCGTAATAGTTTCAAGCATACCTAATGACGAGCATAACAACAATTTACAATGCTTTATACAGTCACTAAACAGATCTTATTCATCAATATTCAGTTCAAGAGAGATATAGCTGCAGATATTTTGAAGAATCTTCTTGCAAAATCCTTTAAATAAAACTTTCCAAACCGCTGAACTTCACATCGTTCTCTCCAGCTGTTCTATGATTCATTGACGTATCAAAGACAAACTATCTCATTAGGCCATATAAGCGTGACATTATCAGTTCGCTTGCTTTTGTGAAGCACGTTACATAGACCACTTAAAGCAAATACCTCCCAAACGCATCTCTGGCCGCAGAACAATCTGACAATCCTTAAAAAAATCCATTATACTCTCAGACAATCTGGTTTGAAAGCAGCACAAATCAATAAAGTATTCGCAATCCATCACTTCAAACCTAATCTCTCTCTGTGTACAACAGAGACACGTGCATGATATAATAATTTTCTACTTTACACACCATCATCTGATCCTGCTTGTCAAGTGAACAAGTAGTATCTTCTATAACAGTGTATTTTATCTTTTTATCTCTCTCTCTATCTCTCTTCAATGTTCAATGATTAGACAGTTTTTTTGACATAAAGTACAATATACAATCTTTCTCTTATCTTTTAATCAAAAAAAATTTAATTATTAAATATGATTTAACAACTTGACTAAAAGAAAAAATTCTCTGCACTAAATTATTTTCGTTCTTTACAGAAAAAAAGTTATCTCTAAGAGTAAAGAAACTTTATGTTAGAATAAGATGAGTATTTTTCTTTTCAATTTAAGTTGAATTTGAGCGAAATCGTTTATTCGCGAATCAATAAATACGTTAATCAACAGCGACGTAGAACTTCGTACGTACGTACGTACGTACACTAGTACAAGTTGCCATTACCTAATTAGCACATAGAGATGTAATTGTCAATTCAAATCCTATAGTAGTAGAGATAGTGGAAGTATTAGAAGTAATCGGAAAGATTAGGGTTTGAAGATATTATTCAACAAGTAGAATCTAGTGAAGTAAACTTAAGAAGAAAACGTTTAGGATTCGAGAGAACACAATGAGTTAATGCATCTGCGCCATTGCAAACGGTTTTAAGTCATGTCATTCAGGGTCTCTAACCATCGGTGACTTTCGTCTCGTGGACAGCAACCAGATAGCCTACACCTACCCACATAGCTCAGTTGACTTGTCAGTGACTTCATGGATTTCTGCCATGTTTTGGTTTGGCCGCCCCCAACTTTCTTCCAACCTACTCGTCGAAGCAGTCGGTGGTTGGGCATACGCAACAAATGTCCCAACCACCTCAACTGATGTTTACTTCATCTATTGACTTGCCATCCTTACCTACCACCCGCTTCCTAACATCAGCAATGCCTACTCGTTTGTCTCAGGATATACGAGCAATGCTTCGAAGACAAGCATTACACGAATGTCCTCTACTCTCACCGGCCATGTTTCGCATTCGTATAGTTGGACAGAGAGAATTGCTGCAAAGTAAACTTAAACAGAAAATGATAAAGGTGATGAAGAATTCAGAAGGTTTCGGATTTGAAAGAACACAAAGAGTGGATTCACCTGCGCCACTGCAAATGGTTTTGAGCTATGTCATTCAAGGTCTCTAACCATCGATTACTAGCAACATGACTTAGTCCGCTTGTCAGTGACATTATGGATTCATGCCATTTTTCAGTTTGACTGGTCCTAGCTTTCTTCCAACCTATTCTTACATCATAAAACAGCTCTACGAGGCAGTCGTAACACATGTCCTAACCATCTCAACTGATGAAGTTTCAATACATTATCTATTGACCTGCCATCCTTACATAGTACTCGTTTTCTAACACGAGCATTGCTTACTCCAAATACATCTGTGATCAAAAACCAGTAAACTACTAATATCTGCTCTAACTGATCATGTTTCATATCCGTAAAGTAGGACGGAGCGAACTACTGCGCAGTAGACTTGCCTTTGATTTGTAGACGGATATCTCATCTAAGCCATAAGTGACGTAAGTTGGCAAACGCCAGTTGAGCCTTCTGTATTCGTGCTGATATTTTGTCAGTCACCAAACCATCAGCACTGATAAGACTCGTAAGATAAGTGAAGCGATCTATACGCTCGATCACTTCACCTTCCTATCACAAGTTCAGGTGTTGATGCAACCAAATCTTGAAGCAACATTTTGAATTTCGAGGGGTGAAACCACATCCCGAGCATGCTTGGATTGTTGATTAGGGTAGTCAGAAGACTCTGCATTTTGTCAACGTCTTCACCAAGTAGGACTATATCATCGGCATATTCATTCGCATACACAAAATAATCAAATTCCTAGTTATTAATTATACTGTAATCATAGATCGATCAATGTTAAACCACCATTAGAAACCTGGAATTACTGAAAGACAGCCGTTTCGGTCTATAGTATGAGGACTCATCAGCAGTGCATATCAATGAATTTGCAATGAAATTCAACAATCTCTACAACTTTATAATGACACTTATCATATGTTCACTAGTGAATAACTTCTTGAGGGAATTCTCAGAATACTGATGAGAGGTCGTGAACAGTATATTCAACCGTGTTAGATGTAAGGCACTAACTCTGTGAAGACAATCGATAATGATCGCATAATATTGTAGATTGGATGAAGTCAGACATCAACACCAGTAATCAAGAGGTCAGGGGTTCACGCGTGAGACCATGGGTTCCAGTTTCTATTCCTGTTTGCGGGGTCTTATATACTCGCCGCTGATGAGTTACGTTCTAGGCGAGAACAATAATCCAGTACTTCCAGGTTTCTAATGATCATTTAACGTTGATCAATCCGTGATTTGAATGAAACTCAAACTACTTCCACAACTCTACAATGAATGATATGATTGTTTTTGAATCGTCATTCAATTTCAGAATCTGTTCATATTACTCTTAGCGTACATTGAAATCAACTGCTGACGAATTCCAACCTCGTAACCAGAAAGAAGTACATTACTCTCTACTGAAATATTTAATTATTCTTATACTGGTTTGAAATCATCAATCAATCATTGTTAGACCACCATTAGAAACCTGGAAGCACTGGAAGACGGCCGTTTCGTCCTCGTGTGGGACGCATCAGCAGTGCGGTCCGATGGCAAGGCGTTCACCTACAATGCCGAAGGTCCCGGGTTGAAATCCTGCGAGGAGCAGGAGTCGTGGATGCGCACTGCTGATGAGTCCCATACCAGGAAGAAACGGCCGTCTTCCAGTGCTTCCAAGTTTCTAATGGTGGTCTAACAATGATTGATTGATGATTTCAAATGTGTAAAAACGCAAACCTCCAAAACTCTACCACAAAACTTATACTGATTACCATTTGTTCGAACAAATCATAAAATCAAATCATAAAAGCAAAGCATTTTATCGATTCACACTACACATAAACAATCAACAAGATAAACATACCTACATCAGAAGAAATAATATCGATCGGTGCAGATGAAGCATGTTCATGATGATGAACAGGTCGTTGATGCAATGAGAATTTATTGATTTTCCTCTTGTTATCATTACGACTGTCATGATTATTATTATTATTATTATTATTATTACCAAAATGATTCGTTTTAATTGTTGGCTTCACTTGATTTCTATGTACAAAATAATATTTTGCTTCAAATCCTCTGGATTGATTTGTATCATTATTACTGATAAATGTGATGAGCATATATGGACCTGTAGAAATAATTTGTACATCATTTGTCAAATGACCATAAATATATTGAATAAGTTCAGTGGATTGAAGAATTTGTGAATGTGGCGAATGATGCAATAGTGGAGAAGTCAATGTTGATGATGATGATGATGATGATGATGATGATGATGACGGGGAAGTGGAGGAAGAGACTGTGTCACTCAGACTAGTATCACGTGATAATAAAATGTGTTCGGCTTCAGATATTTGTAAATAGTCACCAGTTGGTGGAAGTTGAGTTTTACTAAAAAGTAGTGCAAGAAGTGGAATTTTCATAGGAAGACTTTTTTGAATAACAAACAGTAGCAAAATGTCATGTGATTAAGGAGAAACTTGTGAAATTTGGTTGTTCTCTTATAATAAAGTTTATATTTGTTATCGAAATCATGAGGTAATCATTGATAGACCGCCATCGGAAACCTGGAAGCACTGAGAGACAGCTGTATCAGTATAGTGTGGGACTCACTAGCAGTAGCACTGTTAGGTGCTAGCTCACCGGTCCGGAGGTTAGGCTTTCACGTGCAAGACCGTAGGTCCTGGGATCGATCCCTGAGAGTAGCGAGAGTAGTGGATATGCACGACTGACGAGTCCCATAACAGGACGAAACGGCCGTCTTTGAGCGCTTCCAGGTTTCTAATTGTGATCTAACAATGGTTGTGTTATGCTTGTCAATCGATATGCTTGGACCATTACGAGTTCACCCTAGTCTGTAAACGCCAGCGAAGACAACTGATCCGGTGACATGATAGGCTTTCATTATCCGAGCGTCCCAAGACCCAAATAAGTAGAGTAAGAAGTATTGATATGGCTCAGAAAGTGTATTCTACGAGCACCCAGAAAATATGAAGTTCACAAGCACACAAATCGAGTTTATTTATATATTACAGAAACGTCTTTGGGATAGCCACAAAAATCGCGTACTAAAATAACACATCAACCAATAACAGTCAAGGCTTTTCCGAGTGGGAAATGTAATCTCAAGGTCAACTGATCAGCCCATGAATAAAATGCAAAATTAGCACCTTTATCAAGCGAGTCCTAGGGATCTAACGTCTCCAACATCTACCACAGCTTAAATCGTGTTAGTAGATACGAAGCATTCGTTTAAGCGATTTGTAATACCTCGGTCGCATATCGATGCAGCACATGGTCTCCACCAGCCTGACCGAACAAACAGCGTATGAGACTGCATCTCCTGACGTTTCCCTGCTGCCTTGTGAATTAGACTTATAGGTCAACCGTTCACTGAATGTCCTACTAAGAAAATCCCCAGCTTCGGTTTGGACAACCAATCACTATTAAAGCCTACTCACAACTCGGTCGTCGGTTTATAAATATTTAGCTGCCCCTTTTTATAACCCATACTGTAGTAAACGATAACACAGGCGGGGCAACCGAATTGTATTTATTTCAAATTACAGAGTAACTCAGTAAAATTGGAAAACCATATCATAAATCGTTCATTTGCAAAATATCAGTCCGTCATATCAAACTGGACTGTTCCTGTTGCAAACAACATCAATCCATTGTCACTATTCATCATGTGTTTCATACAAATTCCATTGTGTTCTAACTCTTCCTTTCTCTTGATCTTCCCCCCCCTGCCAGACATTACGTTTACACTCACGTCATATACTACTTATAAGTAGTTCGCACCACCATACAACTCAAAACTACTACCTCCTCATCATGAAATATTAACCACAAATAGAAAAAAAATACACTACTGCTTACCTATTTGTTTTAATGAAACTTTTCAATTCTACATCTAATAAATTAATCATTACACGTTCATGTAATTGACCAATGAAATAATAATTACATATCATATTTGCTGGATAATTTTGTGGATAATTTGGACTAAATAAATAACCAGATTTTAATCGATTTGATGATCGATTAGTCATTGCGACTGTGATTAATTTCTCTTCATAAATTGGACTTTGAATGAAATGATCACATTTTGTTCCAATCACATGTTGACCATTACTCATATATCGATCTGTAAATTTGTGTAAGTTAGCAAAATGAAAAAGTAACAATCAGAGGATTGATTATTCAAAAAAATAACTGGAAATAAGTTAAAAGTGTTAATTAAGTGTTCACGTGCAAGATTGGAAGTCTTCGGTTCGAATCCTGTGAGTAGCAGGAATTGTAGATACACACTGCGGATGAATACCATACCACGATGAAACGTCTGTCTTTGAGTGCTACTAGATTTCTAATGTTGGTTTAATATTGTGTAGGATTCGTCACTAGGTACGCTTGAAGCTATTACGAGTTCACCTTAGTCGATAAACGAGGAACGAGACAATGAACTAGAGTCCAGGTAGGTTACCTTGAATCCCAAGTTGAAGATAAAAAGCTTTGTAAGCGTAGAAAGGATATTCTACAAACACCCAGCAATCACATTACAATCAATCACACAAATCTCGTTTATTTATACATCATAGAAATGTCCTTGAGACAGTTACGAAAATAGCACACTAAAATACACAGCAGCCAATCACAGCCAAGGATTTTCCTGGTTGGGAAATGAAATCTCAAGGTCAACTGATCAGCCCATGCTCGCAAACGTGAAATCTAAAATTCAGGCATTTATCAAGCGAGTTTTGGGGATCTAACATCCCCAACAAGAGTAGCCTATCGTGTTACTGGTTCATTTTCTCGTTCTCGTTTCTGTGTGACTTTAACTTTAACCTTAAGTTAGAAGTTTTGATTAGGCGTTTACGCGCAAGTCTGAAGATCTTCAGTTCGAATCCTGCGAGTAGCAGGAATTGTAGATAGGCACTGCGGATGAATCCCATACCAAGATGAAACGTCTGTCTTCCAGTGCTACCAGGTTTCTAATGTTCGTCCAACATTGATCGATTTCTTATTTCGAAAATTAACGTAACTTTCTCTACAACCCTAGGATGCAAATTAGCTAGCACTGCTGATGTGTCTCACACCAGAACGAAATGGCCGTACTTCAGTGCTGCCAGGTTTCTAATGTTTTTCTAACAATCATTCATTTTTATGATATCTAGGTAAAACTACCCTCTCCATAATACTCTGAGTACAAAATAACTTTAAAGTAACTAACATCGTCTTTCAGAATCTCCCAACGATCTTTATCATTCTGTTTCCAGTTAATTTAGCAGTGTACCAACAGT
>OX103974.1:5693288-5700788 GCA_944470395.2 Schistosoma turkestanicum
AACCGCCAAAATTTATTGTAAAACTAATAAAATCATTGATATTTGAATGCACCTACTTTTTGGTTCAAATTTAAATTTTCCCGAAAATCCATTATAATTTAAATTCAATAGACCAAGAGTAGATGATAAACGTGCTTCCATAATAAGAATGTGCTGTTTTGAAATAAAATGATGCTGTGACAATTCATCCAATGTACCGCATAATTCAAAACTATATTGATCAGTATTGATTTGTTGTAATTCGTTAGATTCTAGCTTATCGTAAATTCGAACATATTCTAAACAACTGAAATAGAGCAGCGAAAAAAACACAACAAAACAACAAATAAATACACGTTTCACATTTTTGAAACCATGAATCGATCAATGTTAGACCACCGGCATTAGAAACCTGGAAGCACTGCAGTACGGCCGTTTCGTCCTGGTATGGGACTCCTCAGTGGCAGTGCTCATCCACAACTCCTGCACCTCACAGGATTCGAACCCCGTAATGCAAATTACCTGTGCTCACTAGTGACTAGCTTCGTGAGGAATCACCTTCTCCGAGTTCTAGTGGGAAGACGTGACCAGTGAATTTTAACCTGTTCGGGTGTAGACAGTAACTACTGAAGACTGTGAATGAGGTTGCGCAACTCCGTGAATTAACACCGTTAGATACCGGCTCAGTGATACGCTGGTTAGGCGTTCGCGCACAATACCGAAGGTCCTGGGTTTGAATCCTGTGGGGTGCAGGAGTCGTGGATGCGCACTGCTGAGGAGTCCCATACCAGGACGAAACGGCCGTCCAGTGTTTCCAGGTTTCTAATGGTGGTGGTCTAACATTGATCGATTCATGGTTTCAAAAATGTGTAACTTAACAATCTTCACAACCCTGTAATGCAAATACACGTTTATCAACATTACATGGAAGTTATGAAGAGAATTTTTTAAACAAAGAATAATTGAAATAATTTAGAACAGCATATCATTCATGCATGAGATCGTGTTAATTATTAATGCGTCATTGTGAAGTGATTTCACAGGAAGAAATGTGAAAATCTCAAGCAATTCTTGGGGGTAAAAACCTAACCACTGGACCACCGAGGTGAAGAGAGTGAATGAGGTTGTGCAAGACAGTGGATTGATCGAAGTTAAACAATAACACTGCTAGATACTAGCTTGGTGATTCATAGGTTAAGCTTTCGTGCGCTAGACTGAAGGTCCTGGATTCGAATCCTATGAGTGGCTGAAGTCGTGGATGCGCACTAGTGATGAGTCCCATAGTGGAACGAAAAAGTCGTCTTTTATTGTTTCCAGATTTCTAATGGTGGTCTAGCAATGATTCATTCATGATTTCAAAGTAAAATAAATAATAACTGATTAACACTATGAGATGAATAGAAAATGAGTGTACACGATTTCTACAATCTCTATCCTTTTGTTATCAGTATAATCTTTAGCTTGAAATCAATTCATTCAACGGATTTGTTTTTGATCTGACTGTTGCGTGTGCGATAGAACAGCGGGATCATTTGAGAAGTCCGGATTGTCCAGCTGCATCTTAACTGTCTACTGTATTTCGCGTTTCCCGCCAGACGTTGACTTCCTCATAATCCAGTTAATCAACAGGAGAAAGAGAAAGGGTGGGAGTAAACAACCTTGCCTGACACGGTTCTCAACCTCAAATGAGTCTGTGAGCCGTCCTCCGTGCACGATTTCGCAGTTTAATCCATCTTAAGTATTTCGTGTGATGTGTACTATCTTCTCAGACACGCCGTAGTGTCGAAGAAGCTAGGGAACTGGCTGTTGTGTGTAGTAGTATAATCTTATCACAGTTGTCATTGTTTATTGAGAGACTGCTGCATAAGCCTTCAAACTAACCTCTATATTTTAGCTAGACTCCTTATTCACCATAGAGCATATAATGTCAACCATCAGTCTCCAATCTTACCTTCTCCTAGTCTCTGCTTCTCAGTTGTCACAAAATCCTATTCAATAGTTTTTAATGTGTCCGCTTCCCGACGTAATATATTCTTTAGTCTTCCTGTCTTCTTCCGGCCTTAAAAAAGGTCAGAGTTCGCTCATATCTTGTGACGTACACCCCATACTTCATTATTAACGTAATAGATTGTATTGAGATAGTTTATAAAACTATTTATGGTATGTATTCTTCTTCGTTTCATTTCTTAAAATGGGTCAATTAAATAAAACATGATTTAAAGATAAAAATGGAAGAAGAAGTTTCTAGAAAAAAAAATGAAGAATCAAGAATGCAAAAGAGAAGGTTAGTATGAATGAAAGAAACAGCGCTAGTTCTACATCAAGCGGAAAAGAGTTTTTTTTAAAAATGTCATGCTAACGCATATAAACGAGCGCGCGCGCGCTCACACACACACAGTCATACATGATACGAAGAAACAAGCGTTCAATGTTCTAATGTGAACAATGTTCAAACAAAATTTGACATTATCTTAAAGTATGCGGGTATATTTGCCCTCTGACAAACAAAAAATATCAAACAAGTAACAATTTGAATTGAAATTCATGTGAATAATTTTTTTTACTAGTCAATTTTAAACTTTGGTTATAATAATCAGTACATATGAATGATATTCATGTAATCAGAGTGGTAGAGATATCCGTTTAGGATGAATGAAAAAAAGTTTCCGGACCAAAATATATGTGAATGTTAATGCCATATACAAGATTAATTATTTTTAAAAGGTTATCATTGTTAAACAATACCATAGGAGATGTCAAGCTGTAACTTTTTTTTTCATCTTTTTTGTGGTCGTTCGATCCCCAGAAATCGCTTGATAAATGTCCTAATTTTGGATTTTATGTTTTCGCTCAAGGGCTGATCAGTTGATCTTGAGGTTACATTCTTCGACAGAAAAACCCTTGGCTATTATTGGTTATAGTGTTATTTTAGTACGACATTTTTGTGGCTCTCCCAAGAACGTTTCTATCAGGTGTAAATAAATTTGATTTGCTTGCTTGTGAACTTCGTATTTTCTGGGTGCTTGTAGAATACACATTCTACGTCTTGTCAAGACTTCTTCCTCTACTTAGTGGGGCCTTGGGACGCTTGGATTAGAGAAGCCTATCATGTCACTGGATCATCTGTCTTCGCCCTGGTTTACCGACTAAGAGGAACTCGTAATAGTTTCAAGCATATCAGTTGACGAGAATATCAATCTAGAAGATTAACTACACAGAAGAAATGTGTATTGATCATAGTTGAACTTGTATACCATTGGAATCAGACCTGACTGTCTGAAGGTTGAGCGTCTGAGCTAGAAATAGTTGGTCCTGGGTTCGATTTCCAACTACGGAGTCCTGGATAGTGCATACTACAATGCTTGACCTATTGGCCCCCGGCACTCCCAAGTTTTCAATAGCTGTCTATCTCCGATCGTTTCGTGATTTTAATGAGATACAATAAATTTGTATATTGAAATAATCAGAGTTTATAGGAAGTGTAATGTGACAGTCAAAGACAACAAATACTGTGGTGCGAGCTACTTGTAAGTAGTATATGACGTGAGTGTCAACGTAATGTCTGGCAGCAGAAGATGGGGGAAGATCAAGAAAGGAAGAGTTAGAACACAATGGAATTTGTATGAAACGCATGAATAGTGACAATGGATTGATGTTTTGCAACAGGAACAGTGCAGTTCGATATGATGGACTGATATTTTGCAAATTAACGATCTACGATATGGTTTTCCGATTTTACTGAGTAACTCTGTAATTTTCGTCAAATACAATTCGGTCGCCTCACCTGTGTTCTCCTTCACTACACTACTACCAGTCATGAAATTCAGAATCTCAGCATGTTATAACAATGAAACGCTTGATATAAAATGAATTTCTTGATCAATAACGAACAGAAAGAATAGTCAGATATTATAGTCCCGCCTTTTGATGTCTCATTTAGTAAGCCAAACATAAGAATCTATCTTCAGTAGAAAAAATTGTAAACTTACGTCAAATATATTAGAATTTTTTGATAGAGTCTTTTATTTGGTAACCCTACAGTTGAGAGTAGGGAAAGCTTTCTCTATCTTCCTCAAAATGATTTCAAAACACCTCACGTGTATGGCTACTCACAATCAAGTCCTATTTACTATATTTTTACGGTAGGGGTATCGTTTAAGAAATTGAGAGAACGAAAGGAGAATGTTCTATCACAGCCTAGACCGTGTTAACAAGTATTAAGGATTCATTTGAGGGAGTTGGAAAACTCTGATCACAAATCATTGGTTAACATGGGCTCCACTACCCTGACAGAATTAAAGGCTGTTTGATACCAAGAGACTGCATCTTCAGATCATTGAGTCCTTCTCTAAGAAAATTACCAAGTTTGGTTTCGACAAACGTTGACCATCCTGGCCCACACAAAATATGATTGATTCATGTGGCGTACTCCTTTGTACCGGTTGTCACAGCAATTATTCAAAAAAGTCAGATAACCACTTTGCATTCAGTTCAACAGAATTGTAAATGTACCAAGTGATAACAAAACCTTTCAGAATTAATATGTTACATTTTAAACAACATTGAAACGTTTATTTCAGCTTTCAGTAGATAATAATTATCATAAAACTGATTTTATTCAATATTGACTATGAAGACTACAAAATATTGTCAAATGCACACATCGTTAAGTTAAAAATGATTTTAATCATTTTAAGACAGACAGACAGATACAACGCAGAACTTCGTACATAAGTACATCAGTTCAGGTCGCCATGCCCCATCATCTAACAACATGACTCAGTCCACTTGTCAGTGACTTCATGGATTGCTGCCATGTTTTGGTTTGGCCGCCCTTAACTTTCTTCCAACCTACTCCTACACCACAAAATATAGCTCGACGAGGCAGTCGGTGGTTAGGCATACGTAACACATGCCCCAACCACATCAACGGATGAAGTTTCATTACCTCATCTATTAATCTGCCATTCTTACCTAGCACCCGATTCCTAATAACAGCGTTGCTCACTCGGATGTCCCGGGAGCAATGCTTCGAAGACACCTATGATCGAAAACCAGTAACCAACGAATGTCCTCTACTCTTAACGGCCATGTTTCGCATCCTTACAGCAGGACAGAGCGAACTGTTGCTCAGAACACTCGTCCTTTGGTTAATAAGAGGATATCTCGCCTACGCCATAAGTGACGCAGGTTGGCAAGAGCCAATCGAGCTTTCTGTATCCGAGCTGAGATTTCATCAGTCACCAGGCCATCAGCACTGATGAGACTCCCAAGATAAGTGAAGTGGTCAACACGCTCGACTACTTCACTCCCTATCACTAGTTCAGTTGCCGATGCAACCCAATCTTGAAGTAACATTTTGCATTTCGAGGGTGAGAACCGCATCCCGAACATGCTTGCATTGTTGCTTAGGGTAATCAGAAGACTCTGCATTTTGTCAGCGTCTTCACCAAGTAGGACTACGTCATCGGCATATTCTAAGACAATAAGCGAGCCTCCCGGTAAAAGGTCTACTCCTAAAAGTTCAAACGAGGATAATGTTATATCTAGTTAAATCTAGTATTATTGAGGCCAATATTTTAGATACTATATTAGTTAGACTGATTCCCCTATGATTGTCACAAGAAGACTTTTGTCCTTTCTTATAAATTGGGCCAATCAGTGATTGAGACCAGTCGGATGGGATTAAGTCCAGTTCCCAGATTCTACCTAAGTTCTCAGTCAAACTAGCTGCTGAAACTGGACCACCATCCTTAAATATCTCATGGGGTCAGTCTATCAGGACCTGCAGCTCGCCCTCGCTTCACATTTCCAAACGCTTTCTCAACTTCATATAGACTAGGGGGCCTTAAGTCGATTTACCATTCAGGATGACTGGAGATGGTGGGTAACTGAAGAGTGGCTTGAGGCCAGTTGAAATGATCCCTAAAGTGTTCTGCCCATCGGTCCAGTCTCTTGGATTGAGAAGAATTATCAAAAATAATTTTGAAGTATGAGGTATGCTTAAAATTTAGCTCATGGTTGTCAGCGTGATGATGATAAAGATTTTAAAAATTGAATATTTTACACAAATTAATAAGTATAATATATGAATACGATAATATTACTGAAATTATCAATCGTTCATCTTGTTAGACCACCATCAGTAACCTAGAAGAACTGAAAGACGACAGATTCTTCCTGGTATGCAACTCATCAGTGGCATTGTGCATCAACGACCCCCGCCACTCACACGATTTGAACCCATGACCTTCGGTCATGCGCGTGAACACTTAACCTCTGGACCAGTGAGCCGACCGGCATCCAACGGTGTTAATGTCTGAAAATGATCAATCGTGGAATTTCGTACGACTTCATCTACTGTTTTCGGTAGATACTGCCTACACCCAACAGAGTTGAACTCCACTCGTTCCGACCTTTTACTAGAACTCCGAAAATTTCCTAGTGAAGCTAGTCGCTAGTGAGCACATTGTTGTTGTGATCTCTTTAAACTGATTACTAAACAGATTAGAATCGTTAACATAAAAATAATAGAATTTTTCGTTTCTCAATAAGAAGTAAAGGGTTATCTGACATTTTGTGAATAAACCATTTTTTCACAAATAAATCAATGAGATATTCAATAACTTCGTTAGAAGATTGCGCAATCATAAACTCAGAACCGTCAATATATACGGTCGTGGAGATTGTTGGGTTTCATTGAAATCATGAACCAATCAATGTTAGACTATATATAGAGACTTGTAATCACTGGATGTTCGTTTCGACCTACTGTATGACAACTACACAGGCAGCAATCAGACATTGTGCATTCGATCTTGTGCACGAACATTTAAACTCTTGACCATTGAACCGGTATCCAACAGTCTTAATGTCTAACTTCAATCAATCATTGTGTGCTTGGTGATCTGTTCAGTTGATGGGTTATTTGTGCTCAGTGCACGATAGTTAACGGATGTATGTTCATCAGACATGAAAGTTATAAGTGAACTTAAAAACGCCGTCAATATAATCTTTGTTGATTCGGTATTTTATGGTACTCGTAATTATTTCTATGTTTCTTCGGTAGTAACTACTAAAGACAAAAAAAGAGGATGTTCATAATCCCTGGACTGATCAGAGTCAGACATTAACAGTGTTGTATGCTGGCTCAGTAGTCCAGTAGTAGTCCATTGGTTAAGCGTTCAAGCTAGACCAAAATCCTGAGCCTGATTTGTACGAATTGCAGGTGTCGTTGATGAGGATTGCACATGAGTCCTAAACTAGAACGGAACGGCCGTCTTTCACTGCTCTCAAATGATGGTCTAACAATGAACAAGTTACCATTTTAATGTAAAACAACGATCTCCATAAAATTCTCATGAAAGAAATTCATCTTGACAAGATTTATTTGATAAAAAATTATCAATATGTTTGTCTGTATAGACGTATACAGAATTAAAATTTTTGCAAAGAAATACTAATCGTTTGTATTTAGTTTAAATTTTTTTATTTATTAATAAATTTGGTTTGATTTGATTT
>OX103974.1:5703288-5763542 GCA_944470395.2 Schistosoma turkestanicum
TGTTTTTCGTTTTGTACAGATTACGCTTGAATTAGTTATAATTCGTTCGCTCGGGGCTACTCGTGGATTATACAACTTTCTTGACTATTTTGTACCTGGACCACACAGAGAACAGATTAGATATCCCGTTATTGTGTTCCGCTTACCAATAATATCTAGTCGTATCTTCATTTGCTCAAGCAAGCAATTAGATGTATATAGAGTGAACTTCCAACTGTATCACAAATTGACTAAATCAGAAAATGTTGTCAAAATGATGTCGCCGTAGTGGTTTTTGAGTTGAAGCGTTCATATTTAAATCTTGAAAATTTTTAGTCAAACGTTACACTCAATCATGAATAACTTGTGTTAAAATGTTCAATACAAGTTTATCATTATAATCAGACAAAATATGTGTACATTGATTTCTAATATCACCTCAACTTGCGACACCATTCCATAAATTAAACGAAACACAGATTAATCTGATCACGGAAAAATCGATGAATCAGATAATACGAATTATTTGAAAGAGGTGCGTTCAATATTCAATCTTGATTCAACGTACATGTTCAATAAAAAAAGAGAGAAAAACTAATTGACGAATCAGGTTTTTTTCTAAGCGCTTACAAAATTTTATATGTTGATCAAGTCAGCTTTCACAAAATTCGCAAACTATTTTGTATTGAACAAAGAATATAAGCAGTTTATTCAGTAAGATTGATCAATTCACAAGTGTGCGCATTAGTGAATCATTTATGGCGGTTTTGGAAGCAATTACGAATGAATTATCTCAATGACAGATAAACTATTTTTCTGCGATGATGTATTCAGTGAGTTAGCAACAACGTAGAACTTCGTACGTAAGTACGTACGTACATCAGTTCAAGTTGCCATACCACATAAACACAAACATGCAACTGTCAATTAAAAACCCATCGTGGTAAACATAGTAGAAGTATTAGCAGTAATCGTGGAGAGATTAGGGTTCCAAGAGATGATTCAAGAAGTATAACCCAGTGGAAGAAATTTAGGAAAGAGAAAGATAAAGGTGATGAAGCATTCAGAAGAATAGGATTTATCAGAACACAAAGAATGGATGCACCTGGGCCATTGTAAACGATTTTGAGCCATGTCATTCAAGGTCGCTAACCATCGGTTACGTGTTAAAAAGTTCCTAGTGAAAAATTTGTAGTCAGTACATAATGACGAATGAAGTATATGTATCTACTACTTACTATTGCTACTTATTATTATTACTATTATTATTATTATTATTATTATTATTATTATTATTATTATTATTATTATAAGTGATTTCTAATGTCGTTCTTAGAAAAATCTCAAAAATTCTAGGCATTTTCATTAATTAATCGTAAATCATAAAATACTTCTTGTACTATTTTCATAGAACAGTGTTAATCAAGATATCGCATAGAAATCGAGTTTCGTATTCATAACTGACTTGATATATCTGATTTCATTTGTAAGCTTCTTCATTGATATCGATTATTGTTTGTGAAAGGAACACATTAAGCCGAGAAATAGAGAAAGATATGAGAGGAATGAACAAACATTGGACAGAACTGGAGAGAGAAGCCCAGGACAGAGTTGGTTGGAGAAAACTGGTGGGCGGCCTATGCTCCATTGGGGGTAACAGGCGTAAGTAAGTAAGTAAGTATTGTTTGTGATGGTACGGTAACCTTTAGCATAAAACATGTTATTGGTTTGTCTTTTAAGTGTTTGAATATGAAGTTCTTGCGTAGACAACAAAATGCAGTTCTCGGGCAGAGTTTTGGAGGTTTGTGTTTTTACACATTTGGAATCATCAATCAATCATTGTTAGACCATCATTAGAAACACGGAAGCACTGAACGGCGGTTTCGTGAGGAAATTCTCGAAGTTCTAGTTGAGAAGAAGTGACCGATGGAGTTCAACCCTGTCGGGTGTAGGCAGTACCTTCCACAGAAAAAATGCGTGAGGTCGCGCAAAATCTGTAGATCAATCAGAGATAGACATTAACACCGTTGGATGCCGGCTCAGTGGTCCGATTTTTAGTCGTTCGCGCACAATACCGAAGGTCTCGGGTTCGAATCCTGCGAGGTGCAGGAGTCGTGAATGCGCACTGCTGATGAGTTCCATACCAGGACGAAACGGCCGTCTTCCATTGCTTTCAGGTTTCTAATAGTGGTCTAACAATGATTGAATGATGATTTCGAATGTGTAAAATGCAGTTCAACAAAATCATTTTCTGAATGATCTCGATTGTCTGTTTTTTTATAGAATCCGAAACAGTATAATAAAAACATTCTATATCCAATAATGATGGCGTAGCTTCTTCAATGAGGATAACACAGTCACGTAAACGATTATTATGAAAAAACTTATTAGAATTGTGGAGATTATTGAGTCACTTTCAACTCATGAATTGACCAGTGTCAGACCACCATTAGAAACTTCGAGGCACTGAAACACAGCCGTCCTGTGCTGGTGTGACTCTCATTCGCAGGATTCGAACCCAGAATCCTCGGGTTTTTGCATTAATGTTTAAACTCTAGACAACTGGGCTGGCTGGTGGCCAACGGCGTTATTGTCTAACTGTGATCAATCTAAGAATTCCACGTCTCCTCATCGATTGTGTTTGGTAGTTACTGCTAGTAGACTTGTAGTCAGTCTATCAATGTCTAGCTCACATGACTTGTCCCACATGCCTGTTGACCTTGTCACTCATTCGTGTACTTACTTATCTCGCTTGTTACATACCTATCTTATTTTTATCTGACTATAAATTCTTAGTTATGCTTTATCTCTAGGAGTTAGCTTACTAAGCCTTCTCCCCTTCACTACATCCATTAGCTTGCTTACTTGCTTATCAGCGCTCGTATGATGATTTCATCTTTGAGTGCTTGTAGTTTGCTGATATAAGTTTGGTGTGCCATAATAAACGTATTCATCACTTCGAGTTCACATTTTGATTTATAAACCATCAGACGCTATTTAGTAACACTTGTCTGGACGAACTAATTACGAAGCCTAAGAATACGGTGGATACCAACCGTCACGAAATTAGTGATACATTGCTCACCACAGACTGAAGGTCCTGCAAGTAGCAGAAGTTGTGAATGAGCACTGCTGATGAATACCATACCTGGATGAAACGACAATTCAGTACTTCCACGTTTCTAATGATGGTCTAACATTGATCAATACTGAAAAAAAATTAACTTTCTCTTTTCTTAAAAAAAATAAAACTGTAAAATAACTTACAAATTATTATTACTATTATTCTCATCAATGATTTGTTGTGATTCTTTATAGTGTTGTTGTTGATGTAAATAACGTGACAAATGAAAATTCACAAATGAAATATGTACAATTTCATTGGATTTCGCTTTGAATATATAAATGATACATTCATACTGTTCAATAATACCATGTAGTATATTATAATTTGGTGATTTAAATGTACCATTCGAATGAAATTGACTATCGAATAAATAACAACGACAATCTGAAACGAAAAGTGTAGAGAGAGAAAAGTTAGCGACATCAGTAACAATCAGTGATATCAATTAGAGTAGGACATTAACATCGTTGGATACTGGTTGGCTTAGTAGTCCAGAGGGGTTAGGCGTTGGCGTGCAAGACCGGAGCTCTTAGTGGTTCGAATCCTGCGAAGTACAGGAGTCGTGGATGCACACTGTTTATTTCGTCCGATACCAGTGTGATGCGCGCTACTTATAAGTAGTATATGACGTGAGTGTAAACGTATTAATGTCTGGCAGCAGAAGATGGGGGAAGATCAAGAAAGGAAGAGTTAGAACACAATGGAATCTGTATGAAACGCGTAAATAAGTGAAATGTCAGACAATGGATTGATGATTGATTGAAGATTTGCAAATTAACGATTTACGATATGGTTTTCCGAATTTACTGTGTAACTCTGTAATTTTTGTTAAATACAATTTGGTTGCCCTCACCTGTGTTCTTCTTCACTACACCAGGAGGAAGCGGCCGTCTTTCAGTGCATCCAGGTTTCTAATGGTGATCTAACACTGACTGACTGATCATTTCAAATGTGTAAAAATAATGAGTGAGATAGAGTGAGACTATTTTATTAATGTACAATTAATCAATATTGACAATGTCGTCAAATGAATTGTATTTCGTTCAATATATGATTGCGGAAATCATCCTTTTTTCAGACACCATGAGTAGCAGCCTACTGTGAGAGAAAACAAGCCCGATTCCAGCGCAACACGAAATCAGTGCGATGCACTGGAGTTAGTGGACAGAATACACATTGAGGAAAGTACCCAACTGTGTCAAAAGACAAGCACTTCACTTGGAATCCTCATAGCCAAAGGAAAAGAGGAAGGCTAAAGAACACATTTTGCCGAATATTGGCGATAGACATGAGAAAAATGAACACCGACTGGGTAGAACTAAATCGAGAAGGATGGAGAATGATGATGGAGAGCGTTTGCTCTTTTGGGAATAACAGGCATGTTCTTCTTTCGTTGAATTTAACAAACGAGTAGTATCGCTAAACATTTTTTGTTTTCTGGAGTAAAACTGTATAACTTGGAGTTGAGGATGAGGATTGCGAAATAATTAGAAAAACGTAGGTCAGCTGTTGCATATAAGTCAATTACGTACCAATTGTTATCAAATCTAAAGCAATAACAGATTTATGTTTTAAAATGAAAATACTCTATTTATATTTTGCATGACAGGGTTGTGGACATTGTTTAGTTAATTTATTGAAACCATCATTGTTAGACCAACATTAGAAGCACTGGTGTGTCGTTTTGTTAAGGTATGCGACTCATCAGCAGTGTGCATCCATGACTCCTGCAACTGACGGGATTGGAAGCCAGCAACTTCGGTCTTGAGAGAGAACACCTAACCTCTGCGCCACTGAACCAGTATCTAACAGTGTTAATATCTAGCTTCCATTAATCCACAGTTGTGCGTAACGTCATCCACTGTTTCGGTGAGCACAGCTTCACATCCTAACAGGCTTGAACTCCACTGGTCACGCCATCTCACTAGAACTTGACACTAGAAACTTCTTCACGGAGCTAGTCACTAGTGAGCAAAAGATAATTTACATTATGGGGTTGTGAAGATTGAAATCATCAATCGATCTATTTATGTTTTCCGTTGAAACGGTGTTCATTTCAATTTAGTCACTCAGGTGATTCATTTACATATTTTGATTTGGTGATTTCCGCTACCCATGCAGACTGAAATTATTCTACTCAACAGATATTCTTAATCAAACTAATTTGTATTTTATACTACAACTGTTTTTATTTCCAATCATAATATAAGACATGCATACATAAACAATTTTATATTGGCATATTTTACTACTACTGTGGCGCGCGCTACTTATAAGTAGTATATGACGTGAGTGTAAACGTAATGTCTGGCAGCAGAAGATGGGGGAAGATCAAGAAAGGAAGAAGAGTGGAAACACAATGGAATTTGTATGAAACGCATGAATAAGTGAAATGTCAGACAATAGATTGATGATGGATAGAAGATATGCAAATTAACGGTTGACGATATGGTTTTCCGATTTTACTGAGTAACTCTGTAATTTTGGTTAAATACAATTCGGTTGCCCTCACCTGTGTTCTCCTTCACTACACTACTACAAAGTTTCCAATGCAAATGAAACACACCACCATTGACAGCTCCTATTAAATAATTCATATCCTAATCAAGTCATGTCAATGTCAGGGAATGATTGAATGGAAAAATTAAACTGAATTTCACTTGTCTATCATTCATCGTATAACCTTGTCCAACTATAACAACTGGTTGGTAATATACAACAGATTTCATTTAGATAATTCAACCATGGATAAGTTATTTCTATTTGGTTAGGCAATGCATCAATCATGAAGTATCTCGAGGTCGAATGGCAGATAAGTTGAAGTGAGAAGAAAACCTCTGTAATTACATAACATCGAAAATTTTGAAATTGTTTTAAGATTTTCATTTACTGGAGTTGTGGCTGTTGATGAGTTTCATTGAAAATCTCCACAACTCTGGGAAGGAAATCATAAAAATGTGTTTACTAGTGACCAGCTACGTGAGAGAATTCTCGAAGTTCTATTGAGTAGTCGTGGTCAGTGGAGTTCAACCTTGTTGGGTGTAAGGCAGTTACCTACAGAAGAGGTTACGCCATACCTTGGATTGATTGAAATTAGACATAAACACCGTTGGATGCCGGCTCCGTGGTCTAGATATCAAGTGTTCACGCGTGGGACTAAGGGTTCCAGATTCTATTTCCATTCGTGTGGTCATAGACGCACACTCCTGATGAGTCTCGTAGTTAAACGAAACTGCCGTCCATTGATTCCAGGTTTTTAATCGTAATTTAACAACGATCGACTCCTGATTTAAATAAGTTGGTTAATTACAAGTTGTTTTATTTTGTATGACTTAATAAACATTTCAATGTTTTCAACTTTTTGTCAATTACAGTGAATTATTCATGAACTAGTTTCTGTATTTTGTATAATAAAACCAGGAAATAATAATCGATTGCCTTTTTTAGACATACTGTTGAGTCGAAGGGAGAATGGAACTATAAAGTGTTCTGCTTATAAGAAAACCAACATGGACTGGACAGTATCTAAATTTCAGCAGTGTTGGTGCACTGTGATATAAGCCATAGAGAAAACATACAACACTGCTAAACTGATTATCATTGAAAAGACTAAGTCCATGATTTCACACAGACCTAAACGTTGCTCGAATGATCAATACATCATATCCAATTGCATTTATCAATTTACATGTTTGTGTGGACACACATACATAGGGATGGGTAATCGGACTTTGCAATCAAGGGTTATGGAACATGTGCCTAAGTGGCTTCAAAATCAGGTAACGTCAGATGAGCCGATTAACGTGGGAAACAGAAAACCATGTTCATCGATCGCAAAACATATAATTGAGACAGGGCATAAGATTGACATCAAGACAGCCTTCAAAACATTGTATAGAAATGTTGAAGGACGAATTTTGAGGTTTATGGAGGCCTTGGCTATTAGAAAATTAAAACCCCCTTTATGTGTGCAGAAACAATTTGTCATAACCTTGAATTTACCTTGGTAATCTTTAAGCCTAGGGTAATGTGACAATTTTCCTACCCCTTCTTATTCTTTTCATATTACGTTAATTTTCTCTCTCCTTTATTTACAATTATCACCCTATGTCTATTTGAACTTTTATTCAATTGACCTTTTATTGATCTTCATAGAAAATGCCTTGACAAGTGTGTATGTGTGTGACCAGATTGTACGAAATGTATAGCGTAAATAAATCACATTTTTCAGATCGATAACGTCTTCTCAATGTTCTATCAAATTGGTTTTGTTTAGCATATTTAGATATATGATATGTTATAATTTAAACAACAGATTAGCGCAAAATACTTGTTTGGTTTTCTTGTTGTTTTGACTGATGATAGATTTGGAGTGTTACCGATTAAAATGTCACATGAGCTGCCAATCATTTTGGTATATAGATTGAATAATGTCAAATGACTCACAGTATAGTGCGAATATTAAAGTAAATACATTAAATCTATAAGAATCTATTGTTAAGTAAGGCGCACAAGGGTTTCCTTGCTTTGTCTTTCTAACGTTCATCCATTTGTGCTCGTACTAGAGCACGATTTGAATGTAAACACATTCTCCAGAATGAGCGTCAGCCTTCTTCTGTCGAGCCTCTCCCATCGATGGCTGATAGCGCTGTAGTCTAACTGGGTTTAGAGTCGAGTCAATTTTGAGAGTCGACATGTCAAAAGATATGTTTCCTTATGTTTAAAATTGGTATTTGCTATAAGTTGGTGGTTATCTGGAAAGTGTTGCAGTAGATAGTCGGCATTATCGATTATATGAGCCAAGACACCACAAGAACCACCCAGCTGTATTTTGTTTTTTCTTAATTTACATACTTGACCATCAATTTCACCGAGAGTAATAACTTACTGCAGTCACAACCCTCTTCATTCAACAGTACGACTGTTCCCTTAAACCTTACTGTTCTCCAGTTGACCTGCTTGACATAACGAGACTTAAAGCAACAGATGTTTCAGTCAAAATAGCTCAGTCGGGTCGTCACGACAGACAAGCCGGGTTACAACGTCCAAGTAACCGCTACGGTCGGGAACATTTTGGCGTATGCCCTACGCTATGTCAAAAGATCCATAGTATAGTTGCAATCTATAAGAAATTGCATTAAATCTATAGGATTCTATTGAGATTTTTATTTTTTAAAATACGTTTCTCAGATCACTACTGTTTTTACACTTGTCACTAGTCTCAGTTTTATTCAATAAGTTGATGCTCTGGATGCATGTTGGCGAAATTGTGAACACTCAAAATGGAGGTTGGGAAATTTTATTTCCGTAAAGGGAAACCCTAAATTTTAAACAAAAAATATTTGTTGAAAAGTTGATTGACCAGCTATTTCCTATTACCAATACTTAAATATAATAACCATGACTAAATCCTTTTGACATAGCGTAGGGCATACGCCGAAATGATCCCAACCGTAGCTGCTACTTGGAGGTGGTGATCTGGCTTGTCTATCGCAGTCGCAACTGAGCTATTTTCGCTGGAACATCTGTTTATTTAGGTCTCACCATGTCAAGTAGGTCAACTGGAGAAGAGTAAGGTTTGAGGGAACAGTCGTACTGTTGAACGAAGAAGGTTGTGACTGCAGTAAGCTATTTCTCTCGTTGACTTTACTGGTCAAGTATGTAAATTAAGCGAAATGAAAATACAACTGGGTGGTTCTTGTGATGTCACTGCTCATATAATCGATAATGACGACCATCTACTGCAACTCTGTTCAGATAACTGCCAATTTATAGCAAATACCATATTTTAAACATAAGGTAACCTATCTTTTGACATGGCGAACCTCAAAACTGACTCAACGCTGAACCCAGTTAGATTGCATTGCTATCAGCCGTCGATGGGAGAGACTGGATAGAAGAAGACTGCCGCTCAAAGTTGAAAACATTGAAATGGTTTGTAAGTCATACAAAATAAAACAATTTCTAATTAAAGCAACTTATTGAAATCATGAGTCGATCGTTGTTAGATTACTATTAATAACCTGGAAGCAATGGACCTCGGTTTCGTTTAACTATGATGCTGATAAGCAGCAGTGCGCATCCGTGACCTCAGGAAAATAGAATATGGAACTGCAATTCTCACGAGCGAGCACTTGACCTTTATGAGGTTATGGATACTGTTGAGTTACTTTTTGAATCATGAATCATGAATCGATCAGTGTTAGACCACCGTCAACAACCTGGGGGCACTCAAGGATGGTCGTTTCCTCCTGGTATGCGAATCATCAGCAGTGCGTATCCACGACTCCTAAATCTCACAGGATATATGTCTATATCTGTATTTCATTTTTGATCTTGATATATACATATATATAGAGACGCGAAACTAGTACTTAAACTTTGAATATGAACACGTTATTTAGCATGTTAAGTGATCCAGGAAGATAATGTACTAATCAACTTCACTTTAATCTATCAATAATGAAAACTTTTGGGGCACAGTTTTGGAGGTTTGCGTTGTTACACATTTGAAATCATCAATCAATCATTGTTAGACCACCATTAGAAACCTGGAAGCACTGGAAGACGGCCGTTTCGTCCTGGTATTGGACTCATCAGCAGTGCGCATCCATGACTCCTGCTCCTCGCAGGATTCGAACCCGGGACCTTCGGAATAGTGTGCGAACGCCTAACCATCGGACCACTGGGACGGCATCCAACAGTGTTAATGTTTAACTCTGATTGATCTAGGGATTTTGCGCGACCACACCCATTTGTCTTTGGTAGTTACTGCCTACAGCCGACAGGGTTGAACTCCATTGGTCACGTCTTCTCAACTAGAACTCCGACAATTCCCTCACGAAGCTAGTCACTAGTGAGCACGGTTACGATATTTTGGGGCACAGTTTTGGAGGTTTGCGTTTTTCCGCATTTGAAATCACCAATCAATCATTGTTCCCTAGATCAATCAGAGTTAGACACTAACACCGTTGGATGCCGGCCCAGTGTTCTGATGGTTAGGCGTTCGCTCACAATGCCAAATGTCCCGGGTTCGAATCCTGCGAGGAGCAGGAGTCGTGGATGCGCACTGCTGATGAGTCCCATACCAGGACGAAACGGCCGTCTTCCAGTGCTTCCAGGTTTCTAATGGTGGTCTAACAATGATTGACTGATGATTTCAAATGTGTATTAGTGAAAACATTGACATATGTTTTAGCCACAAAAAAAGAAATAATTTAGCTCTGAGTTTTTAATTTTACACATCATTTCAAATAAAGTTAAATTATCACTGAATTATTGAATTTAATGAAGCAAACGAAAAAACAATGACAATTGAACAATAAAAAAAAGCGACATCACATGTTCTCATTCATTTTCAAGAACGCAAAATTTTAATCCAAATATCATTTTTTAATTAGAAAATAAAAGACCACATCAATTTCGTGTAGATTATTTGCATACCAGTTAATTTGTTTTGGCTAAATTAAAATAGTTCCTATAGTTTTGACAAAAAAATCTAATTAAACTTTCCTCATTTATTAGGTTGATTTGTGGTGCGCGCTACTTATAAGTAGTATATGATGTGAGTGTAAACGTATTGATGTCTGGCAGCAGAAGATGGGGGAAGATCAAGAAAGGAAGAAGAGTGGGAACACAATGGAATTTGTATGAAATGCATGAATAGTGAAATGTCAGACAATGGATTGATGATGATGGATTGAAGATTTGCAAATTAACCATTTACGATATGGTTTTGCTATTTTACTGAGTAACTGTGTAATTTTCGTTAAATACAATTCGGTTGCCCTCAACTGTGTTGTCCTTCACTACATTTGGTGTCGCTGCCTGCGCTCCTCCCGTGGCCGAAGGAGCTTGAGGATGGAGATTTGCAGAGCTTCCTGGGGGAGTTTGAGGTTGTGGTGTGGCTGGTGGGTGTGAAGGGGCCCGGTTGCCCTCACCTGTGTTCTCCTTCACTACACTATGATCTATGCACGGTTTGAATCTGCAACACACGAGATCATAGCTATGAGCTAAGCTATTTAATAACTTGACTTATCTGATTTCTAGAAATATGGATGCTACTTAGAAAATCCATAATCATAATAATGAAATTTTGGTTCATCTCAACAGTAAAAAATGGGTTTTGCGTTTGTTTATATAAAATGTGTAGCGATAGTTGGGCGTTAATCTTAAAAATTTATGTTTGTACTAGCTAATATTTATCAGAAAGGTGTATTTTCAATCCTCCCAGAAGATCTATGATCTATGCAAGGTTCGAATCTGCAACACACACCATCATGGTCATAGTGTGAGCTATGAACTAAGCGATCTAGTTCATTGAATGGTCTGATTTTTAGAAAAATTGGGTGCTATTTAGGAAATACGAATTCTTATTATTGGAGTTACTTACTGTTCATGTCATAGTAAAAAATTGTTTTCTGCACTTGTTTATATCAGCGACAGTTAGAATAGATATCTTGTAGAGTTTTCAGGAATGTGTAGTGAACGAAAACACAGGTAGTCGGCAACCGAATTGTATTTAACGAAAATTACAGAGTTACTCAGTAAAATCGGAAAACCATATCGTAAATCGTTCATTTGCAAAATAATAGTTCATCATATCGAACTGGACTGTTCCTGTTGCAAAACATCAATCCATTGTCACTATTCATGCGTTTCATACAAATTCCATTGTGTTCTAACTCTTCCTTTCTTGATCTTCCCCCATCTTCTACTGCCAGACATTACGTTTACACTCACGTCATATACTATTTATAAGTAGCGCGCACCACAACACTACTACAGTTAAATATTTATTCATTTATTCTAGAATTCAGTGTCATTCCAAATTTTTCATTCGGCGATTTCTATTCACCACAAAACTTCATTTCAACATACTATTAAGTTGTAGTGAACAATACAGATTGGTCAATACTCTAAGCAGGAGGTTTTCTATGTTTCTTTTACAATGAACTGATAAAATGTTCACGAAGCTGTTGTGATAAATTGTACCAATGACTTCCTCAAGTGAAGTATGCATGTCTATTGTCAAGAATAGCTGTTCTGTTTACATCATTTCTAAAAAAAATATCATATTGTTGAAGTGTAGAAGGGCAACGACGTAACTAATGTAAATTTTATTCGTAGTGGGTGCAACCATACACACTGAAATCCGTTAGTTTTTATCAGTAAACTAAAAGGATGAAAATGCTATTCAGTTCATTAAAATTTTAACCAATCACATGATAAAAATACACAATGGTGTAAGCCGGAAAAACCTGGATTTGATTCCCACACTGACACAGGGTTTTGGATGCGCACTTCTGAGAAGTATCGTTTCATTGTACACATAAATCGATCAAAGTGAGATCAACATTAGAATTTGTGAATAAATCTTTTATGTTGTAACATAAATTTTTTCCGGTTAGCACATAATTTTTGATTAGTTTTCTATTTTGATGAATCAAATGAAAATAATTTCAGCGCCAAAAAAATGTTTAAATATACAATATACAAACATGAGGACGTTGGGGGAATTTATGGTTTCTAATTGTGGTCTAACATGATCGATACTCTAATCAGGCTTTATATTTCTTTTACAATTGACTGATAAATGTTCACGAAGGTGTTGCGATAAATTGTACCAGTGACTTTCTTAAGGGAAGTATGTACATCGACTTGGTTAGATGACACTATCTACCGTGTTTTGGATGTGCATTTCCGAGAAGTCTTATACTGTCGAGGAAAACACCTTGAATAAATCTGTTCATAATTACGATGAAATAAAATAAATCGCCAGGTTTTTTTCACTGTACTTATTGTATTCAAACTAATTTGAAGAAAAATTCTATCTGAAGTTTGTGCAAATGATGTTGTCCTCAGAAGAACAATGAAAGCTCCACAACCAAAACATCCAGCTCAGACAACGGAACACCGCCATCACTATCATCCATCTGGGCTACAAACTTTCTCCACCATCTCATAATTCTATGTGTATAGATTAATTTCGCAATCTGTAAAACTGAACATTGAAAATACAAATCAAACAATGTCTGATTTTTGTTTTAATGAGATTGTCATTTCTTCAATGCTTCATCTTTATTAGACATAAGTTAGTTAACGAAATCTTACGATTCTCGCCATATTTTTATGTAAGATTCACAGTGTGAAAACTAGGGCAATCCGCGTAAGTGAACAACATTGCTGTTTTTATCAATTCGATTGCAAGCGGGCTTTATATACATGAATATTTATTTGAAAATGTTAGACTAATCAAGGCAATTTATGAGTGAATGATCACAATGAAATGAAATAGATTAGGTCATTGCACAGAAGATAGGTAAAAGTACAAGTTGATAGTAGTAAGAATGGTAAAATATGATTACAAAAGTTTTAGTCAATAGTTCAACATTGGTCAAACGTAGATAAATAGACTTAGTTTCTTTTAATTAGCATTAAAGAGATTGTCGTTGATCACTGACATCATGAATCAATCATTCTTAGACCACCATTAGAAACCTGAAGGCATTCAAAGAAGATCGTTTCGTCCTAGTATGGGACTTACTGGGAGTGCACATCCACGAATCCAGCTACTAGCAGGATTGGGACCCACGGACTTCGGTCTTGCGCGCGAACGCCTAACCTCTGGACCACTGAGCCGGCCAGTAACCAACGGTGTTAATGTCTAACTCTGACCGATCTGAGGATTTTGCGTTTGATCACCCATTTTTCTTCGGTAGATAATACCTACACCCGACAGAGTTAAAATACACTGGTCATGACTTCCCACGAAGCTAGGTATCCAGACAGTAGGCATTTGAGTACATGACCGACGGTACTGGGTTTGTATCCAGCAAGCAGCAGGAGTTGTGGATGTGCACTGCTGAGGAATCTCAAATCAGGACGAATCAGTCGCCTTTCAGTGCTTCCAGGTTTCTAACGGTGGTCTGTTAGTGACTGATCTATGATTTTAGAAATAGATTTAAGGTAATTAAAAAGATTACGTAATAAATATTTCGATAGTGAAGAATGTGAACTGAGAGAGGTGGAAAATTACAAACAACCACAGGATGGAAAAATAATCCTACTGATAACAGAAAATGAAAAGTTTAAAATTGTGTTCTAAGTTAGTTTCGGGCAAGGAAGGAACATGGGTGTCATGAATTATCTTCTGATCACATAAATTGGAGTTGAATATTCGGATTGTAATGGCTTCTACTGTCGTATTTTATTATTCTTACTCCTATCAGTCATGAAAGCATAACTAATGAGTTCTATTTATATAAAAATTAGGTCGAAATGGTCGTTTCAATAGTGGTCAGACATTGATCAGTTCATGATTCTAATGAAACTCATCAATCTGCACAAATCTGCAACCGAGAATTTGGTTGAGC
The DNA here is from genome assembly GCA_944470395.2 of Schistosoma turkestanicum. Taxonomy (NCBI): domain Eukaryota; kingdom Metazoa; phylum Platyhelminthes; class Trematoda; order Strigeidida; family Schistosomatidae; genus Schistosoma; species Schistosoma turkestanicum. The sequence continues at coordinate 5,717,770 of OX103974.1, forward strand.
GTTGAAACGTTAAGTTTCTTATACGCCCAGATAGATTTCTGGGCGTCGTCTGGTTGTCGTCTCTTGCATTTGTTGTTGAGTGTGCGATAGAAGAGCCAAGTCATCTGCGAAGTCCAGATCATCCAGCTGCGTCCTAACTGTCCAGTTGATACCGTGCTTCCCTCTAGATGCTGACATCTTCATAATCCAGTCAATCATCAGGAGAAATAAAAAAACCCAAGGTTATCAAGGATAAGTTAACAAGATCAAATGACCTTTGAATAATGTGACACTCCTGAGGAAGAAGAAGAGATTAATTGATTAGTCCAAAATCTAGGACAAGCCTAATCCACTTGACATAATAGTGCAAACTATCACTTTCTGTTTTCTATCCTTAATGAGAAAACAACCATATTGGAAGACTAATTAACTGTAGACAGATAGTTTCATTTGTTTAGATGTACAAAACAGTCAACCAATATGTATACCTTGTTGATCACATGAACCACAGTGATCAGATAATAACGACTACCAGTAATTCTCACATTCAAATGTTACGAAAATCGAAAACATTCTTTACACATCAACAATATAATGTGTGATTGTAAGTTGCGTTTGAGAGCGAAAAAAAAATAGGTATACTAGTTTCAAATCACTTTCATCCTACTAATTAAACAATGATTAATGTTGGACAAAATTGTTTGGTTGTTTTTTTTTCAAAGATTTAGTTAAAACTGATAATTAATGAGAGAGAAAAAAAAGCAACTTTAGTTTTGTTGAAAATGAGTTTGCATTTATTGAATGAAAAAGTTAATTTTAAGTGTTATTGATTGAGATTGATGTAACAATCTACTGGGGGAGTGAACAAACCAGATTCCAGCAGAGGTAGGAATCAGGGAGAAGTAAAGCAAGGGGTTAGCATTTCTCGACAATCGAGGAACTCAAAACAACAATCCACCAACATCAAAGTCAGAATGCTCAATACAAATGACAAGACAGTTCTACTATATGGCGCAGACACTGGGGGGAACCAGGAAGGCTATCATCCAGAAGATACAAGTGTTTATGAACAGTTGTCTGTGCAAAATATTGAGGATCCGCTGGCCTCATGTCAATAGTAACAACCTAATGTGGAAGTGAACAAACAAGATTCCAGTTGGTGAAAGAAATCATGAAGAAGCATTGGAGTAAGTGGACAGGATACACTTTAAGGTAAGCATCCAACTGTGTTACAAGACACGCCTTTACTTGGAATGCTCAAGGCCAGCGGAAAACTGGAAGACCTAAGAACACTTATCACGCAGACAATTGCAGACAGGCATGAGAAGAATGAACAACAATTGAATAGATTTGGAAAAGAAGGCCAAAGATAGAAGAGGTTTGAGAATGGTGATCGGTGGCCTATTCTCCATTTGGAGGTAACAGGAAGAAGTACGTAAGTGCAATTTGAAATAAACTACATTATTCATGGTTAACCATCATACCTGCTGCACATGCACGCCGCTGCATTTGAAGCAACACAAGGATTCTCACAAAAGCTAATATTGTGATCACCCCTGCCCCATACGAGAACGTACATGTTGTCTAGATTGGTCTGCGGACAAGTGGGCGTCCAAAAAGCACGCACACGAGCAGTGGCCCCAGTTCGGACACTCTTGAATCAACTCGATCCCTCCAACCAATCCACTACCCACAATCCCCAATCGGCAGGGGCGGCAAGGCAGGCTTTCTAACTAGACCTGGCGCTCCGAAACGGATTACCGAGCCACCCAGCAATGCACTAACCAGTAGCCATTCCAACCGTCTAGCCTCCAACTGCCTTGTTCTGATACAATCGACCGGGGCCCTCAGACATCACATGAAGCTAAAGATCGAGTTTGTCCCACAAGGTCAGCCGGAACGTACACCCTACGATGGGGAAGATGTCATGGACTCAACCAAGCGCATGCACTCGGCCAAGCAGGGTTAATCCCACTACATAAGTGGGCAGAATTCATTGGCGTCCAGTACCCTTTAGGCACTGGATCACAAAAGACAACTGGAGACCCTTGTTTAAGGGGCCTCGACGCCGAAATGCAAAGTGTTTGGAACAACCGCATAGGGTCGGCGTCAGTAGTCCAGGACGTTTACGGCTGCTTCCCCAAACAAATCATCTAGGGCCGCCTTCAAGTATCCTGGTAAGCTATATCCCAATATTTCAAATTTACCTACGCCCAATATCCGGGATTCAGAATTAGAGGCGTTCAGTCCTAATCCCCCAGAGTGGCTAACCGCATCCACGACCTTGTGACCATGAACACGTACCATTATTCATAAATATGAAGGAATCACAACACCAATGTGTCAATATTATTTTCTAATTATCCAGTATACACTCTGAGGTAAACATACATGAAAGACAAACTTTGTCTAATGGAAGCAATGTGAAGAAATGTACTTTGATCTTACATCATCCTAGCTGTTAAACAACTCAAGTTAACCGTCTTCAAACATTTGAGTTGATGAGATTAACAACTTGAATTCATCAAAATTTTCTAAGATTTTTCATCGCTTGTCTACAAGATGTGATTGAAATTATTGCAAAATTGACATATTCTTATATAATCATCGTTGTGTAGTATTAATAATGAAAGCTTTTAACAAGGCATTAATTTTTCATCATACAGTTATGGAGATAATTGCAGATATTACAGAGATCAAGAACCAATCCTTGTTAGATCACTAGAGGTTAGGCGTTCGTACGCAAGGTCGGAGGTCTTGGTTTCGAATTCTGCGAGGTGCTGGAATAATGGACGCACACTGCCACTGATGAGTCTAATACTAGGGCGAAATGGCCGTCTTTCAGTGCTTCCAGGTTTCTAATGGTGTTCTAACAATGTGATTGATTCATGACACCATTAATAAACAATGATGAACGTTGAATAATCTGACTTACAGATCAACGCTTAATGCAAAAAGCGAACCCGGTGGATTACAGTGTATTTAGTTGCTCAAAGTTATCGTACTATCATAGAAAGCTATGGAACTTAACGTCAGTTCTTTATGATGTAGAAGGTTATATTTTACACTAAGTTTTATAATTTTACAGCGACATAATTAGTTAGTTAGTTAATTAGTCAGTAAGTTAGTGAGTTAGTTAGTTAGTTACTTAAACCGCCATCGGGAAGTAAAAGACACTAAGCAGTGAATTATGTACAGAATTTATCTGATTCAGTGACTGAGTATAACCTCAAACTTCGCTTTGAATCATTACAATTCATATTCCATTTTCATAATAAGTAGATGCTTTTCACTGAAACTGACTGATGTTTTTGAATAAATGGACAAAAAGCAACCACCAGTGATTAGAATGCTTCCTTCTACCACTTTAATGACTATCGACTGATGAAATCGTGTTCAATCAAGCATACTCAATTCAACATTACAGAATGAAGAATCTATTTTAAAATTCGGAATACTATCTCTCATCCTAAACATTATTAATTCAAGTTCATTTTAGACAAAACTAAAACTACTACTGACACACATTATGTAAGATTATTGAATTAGTTTGAGTGTATATGTTGAGCGTTTTTTTGTCTATCAGCGAACTAATGATGTGGTTTATTCTAAGCAGCGTTCGCCGATTTAATTATAAAGATTAAACTAAAGTACACTTATAATAGAGCACCGATTGCTTTGTTTTTCCTCTCTCTACTACTACTACTCTGATTAATGTTGTCAATATGAGAAATATTCAATTTAGTGGAAAAAACTACTTTCAACTCAGACTAATAATAATAATAATAATAATGATAATTCAATCAAGATCACTCAAATAAGCGAAAAAAATAGCAGTGATTATTATTATTATTGTTAATACTACTGATACAACTGTTAATACTGATATTACTACTTACTACTACTGTAGTGAACGGGAACGCAGGTGGGGCAACCGAATTGTATTTAACGAAAATTACACAGTTACTCAGTAAAATAGCAAAACCATATCGTAAATCGTTAATTTGCAAAATATTAGTTCATCACATCGAACTAGACTGTTCCTGTTGCAAAACATCAATCCATTGTCACTATTCATGCGTTTCATACAAATTCCATTGTATTCTAACTCTTCCTTTCTTGATCTTCCCCCATCTTTTGGTGCCAGACATTACGTTGACACTCACGCATATACTACTTATAAGTAGCTTGCACCACACTACTGCTACTACTACTACTCACTACCACTGATAATAATAATATCCTGTCTTTGAAATTACGAACCGATCCAAGTGAGACCATCTTTGAAAACTTGGATGGACTGGACGGATGTCTCATTCTAACATGAGTCTCCACAGTAGTCTGAATCCGTGACTCAACCTGTATACCATATCCGATGGTGTTATTTCCTAACGAAACATTCGTTCATAAGATTTCAGGTTTTCTGTCGTGGTCTTACTTAGGTCATTTCTTGATTTTAATGAAAAACTGATATTTTGGAAGTAAAAATTATGGCAGTGCTTTAGAAAACCACATCAGTTTTTCTTTAAAATTCAAAATCTGTTTGAAACGCATTTCGATTTAGTTTTCGTGACTTATGTGCAACTGATTTATTTCTGATTTATATACGTTTTATGAAATCATGATTTGATCAGTGCTAGACCACCATTAGAAAACTGGAAGCACTGAAAGACGATCGTTTCGTCCTGGTACGGATATCATAAGCATTGCGCATCCACGACTCCCGAATCGGACCCAGGTGCTTTAGTCTCACGCGCGGACGCCTAACTTCTGGATTACAGAGCCGACCGGCATCTAACGGTGTTATTGTCAAACTTCAACCGATTCACGATCATTTACAACTTTATCCACTGTCTTTGGAAAGCGTTGCTTTGTACCCGAACAGGTTTGAAATCCACTGGCAACTGCTTCGCACTAGAACTCGGAGAAACCTCATGACGGAGCTAGTTACTAGTGAGCAAATGATAATTTGCGTTATGGGGTTGTGGAGATAGTTGAGTAACTTTATTGAAATCAAGAATCATTCAATGTTAGACCAACGTTAAACATGTGGATACACTTAAAGACGGACGTTTCGTCTTGGGATGGTACTCATCAACAGTTCTCATCAATGGAACTGCAACTTAGTAAACACACTCCACTAGTGACATTTAAAACATCACAGAAAACAGATCATATTATTTGATTTGGCTATCAATTATTCATTTAATGGGTCTTACAGATTTAAAAGCCAGACATCGATTTATTGAATTAACAAACTTATCGATGAATAACATCAAGGCTGATAGAATTTTCTCTCCATCAATATGATAAACGAACAACAGTGTAATATGAAAAATGAACACCGTTATCACAATTTATAGTAATGATTGACTGTTTATTCTACTCATTATATTTATGGATACAAGTCGATGAAAAAGATTTTTCAACTAAACCAGCCTTATTTTCATGACATTCAGAAATGTAAAATCAACGGGATTTTCTTTTTGAATTTGTTATTCATTGTAATGTATTGTAACTCTGTATTTTGTATTGCCTAATGTAAGATCCGTTTTTTGAAGGTTTTGTTTGTGAAAATCCCTTCAATATATACATTTATATCAAGTTCTTATTGATTCCCTCAGTTGTACATTTTGTGTAGTCTGTTCATTTCCATTTTGAGATGATAATAATTGTATTTTATTATAGTTTCTATTTCTTTTGCCTTCACTGAGTTTCTATGTTTCTTTCTGAACTGCATTTATGTTGTTTAAGGTGATAGTTAGTCATGGCGACAGCCATATTGATTTCCATCCTCTTTTGATTGTGTCGGTTGCTCGCGTTGACTAAAATTGTGATTGATTGATTGTGAATTGAAGCGCTCTTTTAGAATAGGAAACACTCTGTGTTGTAAAGCAACCAAATATTAACTGTTGAACGAATCTGATCTATCCAGGGGGGATAGAATATCAGTTATTTGTTGCTGTGGATTTGATTAATTGAACAATTGTTAGTGGAATAACTTGTAGGACTCAAACTGAGGTTTGAATTGAGGAATAACTGTCTAGGAAGTTTAGATACTCGTCTTGCCTAGTTGAAATCCAAAACAAGAAGTCTGGGTAAATAACGGTTCTATTATCAATCATAAATATAAATATACGTCATTACCTCAAAAATATCACCACGTTATCCTTCCAGTTATTCAAATAAATGATATTCTATCCTTCTTATAACACAGTGTTTCCAATTCTAGAAGAGTGCTCCAATTCACAATCAAAAGGCACAAACAGTTCCAGTCAATGTCAGCAATCCAATCAAAAGAGGAACAAATCAATATGGCTGTCGCCATGACTAAGTATCAGCTTAAACAACATAAATGCAGTTCAGAAAGAAACATAGAAACTCAGTGAAGGCAAAAGAAATAGAAACTATAATAAAATACAAATATTATCATCTCAAAATGGAAATGAACAGACTACACAAAATGTACAACTGAGGGAATCAATAAGAACTTGATATAAATGTATATATTGAAGGGATTATCACAAACAAAGCCTTCAAAAATGGATCTTACATAACTGATCGGTAATATTTGTTTAGGTAATGATGTAAATTTATATTTCTAATGAATATTAGAACCGACATTTACCCAAATCACTAGATTTTTGGTTTTAAACTGGGCAATAAGCGTGTAACTAATCTACCTAGACAGTGATTCCTCAATCCAAACCTCAGTTTGAATCCTACACCTAAAAACACACAGACACACATACACAAACAGGATACATCTTGGGATAATATTTATTTTTCAAATTTATTCTCAATGTAATGGTAATGTGTCATCTTTCTTTTTTCGAAAGTACTAGAATTTTTCTCGCTAACTGTTCAGTCATTTATTTACCTGAAAAAAAATACTGTTTGCGTAGACTAATGTGTCAAATTCAATTCAACAGAAATCATATTGTGACAGTATATGTCCAATTCAAAATTGATGACAGGATAAATAAATCATTCTAAATTATATCATATTTTTACATGTTCCTATTCATTTCGAGATGTTTGTTATAGTGTTTACAGATTGATTGAATAAGGAGTTCATTTAAATATAATATAAATTTAAGTCAAGTTGTAATTTTTAATATGTTGATAGTGTATTTTAGGAGAAAGGTAAAATACTATGCTTGTTGTGAACGAGAACACAGGTGGGGCAACCGAAATGTATTTAACGAAAATTACAGAGTTACTCAGTAAAATCGGAAAACCATATCGTAAATCGTTCATTTGCAAAATATCAGTTCATCATATCGAACTGGACTGTTCCTGTTGCAAAACATCAATCCATTGTCACTATTCATGCGTTTCATACAAATTCCATTGTGTTCTAAGTTTGAGTTTTCAATTTACGGTTAGGGTTCTCATCACGGATTGACATCTATTTACAAACTTTAGTGGTTAAAAGTGAGAGTCAGAAAAGGAGGACATTTAACTAGCTTACTAAAGACTCTGAACTATGGATTGGAGCGTAACGAATACTTTGATATACGATTTGCTTTAAGAGTAACTGTTACGCTCGTCACTTATTCGATAGACGCGAACGAGACTTTTACCAGCGTCCATGTAGGCTACCTTGAATCCCCAAAGCGAGTATAAACGCTTTGTAAGCGTAGAAAGTATATTCTACAAACACCCTGCAATCACAGTACAATCAAGCATACAACTCTCGTTTATTTATACATCATAGAAACGTCCTTTGGACAGTTATGAAAATAACACACTAAAATGCACAGCAGACAATCACAGTCATGGATTTTCCTGGTGGGAAATGAAATCTCAAGGTCAACTGATCAGTCCATGCTGGCAAACGTAAACACCAAAATAAGGCATTTATCAAGCGAATTTTGGGGATCTAACATCCCCAACAGTAACTATGTTCGATAGTTTATTAAAGGAACCATCTTAAATTGACTTTTTGAATTCAAAAACATTCTTAGAGACTACATATTGTCAATCTTTTACTTCGTTAATAATACCATACACTACACAAAGTACATGAAGGTCACCTGAACTACTGGTCCACTCACCATCGTCTGTATGTTAATCTTTTACCATATTTCTTTTTATGTGTAAGCTATTTATTTCAGTCAATTAGATAATGACTTTTAAAAATTTACACAAATGACAGTGTGTGAGGTTGCACGTTGACACCTTTAGATACCGGCTTAGTGGTTCAGAGGTTAGGCATTCATGCGCAGGATCGAAGATTCTAGGTTCAATTCCTGTGAGTAGTAGGAGTCGTGTATGGCCACTGCTGATGAGTCCCACACCAGCAAGAGACGGCCGTCATTCAATGCATCCAGGTTTCTGATGGTAGAATTCACACTGATCGATTCATGACTTCAAAAATTAACTCAACAGTCTCCTCAACCGCATATTACAAATGAAATCACGTAAGAATTATTCCGACCAATGCGTCAATTTTCTATTTCTGTTTGTTTTCAACTGATTTCACTAAAAATACTCGAAATAAGAAGAACCAAATTGATGACTGTAAATAAATTTTTGACAATGTCTATCAATTTTGTTGGTAAAAAAATAATTCTTGCCTTTCTTGCTTTGTTTTCCACCTTCAGTTTTATTTATTTAATTTTATGACTTCAGTAAAAATAAATCGTGTGTTTGTCTTACGATAGATTCCGCTTGAAATCAATTCCAATCAACAATTTTTTTCACACATAGTACTGTATTGCAATAAGTAGTATGTTTGGATGAGATGAAAAAAAAAACAAAGCATTGTCAATGAAAATGCCTGATCATGCCGAAAAAGGGAAACAGGATTATTGAATGAAATCGATTTGTTATGTTTGCATAAACTTCTAATCTGTTTTACAAAATTAACACATTTTTTCTCAACAGAGAGATTGTTAATTTATTGCTGAAATCATAAATCAATCATTGTTAGACAACCAGAGGTTAGGCGTTCGTGTGCATTTATGGAGGTCCTGGCTTCGAACAATGCGAAATGCAAAAGTCGTGTGTGCGCCCTTCTGATAAGTCCCATACTAGGAAGAAACAGCCGTCTTCCAATGCTTCCAGGTTTTTAATGATGGCCTAACAATATGTTGGAGACGTTTGATCCCCAGAACTCACTTGGAAAAGATCCTAATTTTGAATTTTCGTGTTTCCGCGCATAGGCTACTCAGTTAACCTTGAGATTATTTTTTTGGCTTTCCCCAGGACTTTTCTGTGATGTTTAAATAAGCTTGATTTGTGTGCTGAACAACCTCATGTTTTCTAGGTGCTTGTAGAATACATTTTCTACGCCATATCAAAACTTCTTCCTATAGATAGCAGAGCCGGGAACAATCCGATCACAATAGCCTATCGTATCACTGCAATCATTTGTCTTCGCTCTCGTTTACCGAATAAGGTGAACTCTTAATAGCATTCAAGCATATCAATTGACGAGCAAATCAGAATTATCGCTGAAAAATATGATAAGTATTTCTCTTTCTAACAAAAATGACTAGATACATATTTCGTTAAAGTAATACTCGGAAATGAACACGAAACAAAATCAGTAAGTAAAGTTATCTAAAACAGACCACTGCCTGCTCAAACGTCTAGTCTACCAGTACTCTAGACTTATGTTAAATGATGAACATTTTTTAAAAATTAAAATGTTTGTCTAATTAGCTAACAAGTGAAGATGACCAGTGTAGCAGCAAACTCAGAAGCGATAGGTCTCAACATACATAAAGGGAAAAGCAAGATTCTTTGATACCACACAACATGCTCCAGAAAAATCACAATTGATGGAAATGTATTGGAGGACGTAAAAACCTTTAAATATTTGGGCAGAACCATTGATGTGCAAGGTGGATCTGATGCAGATAAGAAGGCAGCAAAGGAAGCGTTTCTATGGCTGAAAAATGTCTGCAACTAAAATCAACTATCAGCCAACACCAAAGTCAGAATTCTCGACGCATATGTCAAGACAGTTCATCTGTATGGTACAGAAACTTGGAAAACTACTAAAGCCTTCATCCAGAAGATACAAGTATTCATTAAAAGTTGTCTACGCAAAATACTTCGGATCCGTTGGCCAGATACCAATAGTGGTAGAGAATAAACCAGATTCCATCAGACGAAGAAAGCAGGAAGAAGAGTTGGAGTTTGTGAATCGGAAACACATTGAGGAAAGCATCAAACTGCGTCACAAGACAAGCCCTCACTTGAAACACTCAAAGTCAAAGGAAATGAGGAAGACTAAAAACTCATTACGCCGAAAAATGGAGACAGACATGAGAAGAATGAACAATAGTTGGATGGAACTAGAAAAGAATGCTCAGGACAGAGTAGATCGGAGAATGCTAGTCAGTGTCCTATGCTTCATTAGGGGGGGGGGTGTAACAGGCGTAAGTAAGGTAATTAAGTAAGTAATTAACTTATTTTCAACGACAAACATATGATGACTTTATTACGGTTAATATTTAACAAGTGAAGCTGATTCTGATTAATGAAGATATGAAAATGTGTCAGTTATGTAATGTTAGAAATGAATATATGTAATGAACTCAGTCAACAGTAAAAACATGTATCGATCGAGTGTCATCATTGACAAGGCGTTGTGAGTATGGACTATTTAGAAGTTTCATACTTGAAACAAACTATTCTTCAACGCTACATAGTGAGTGTTTCATGGTTCCCCTGGACTATTATATTATATTATAAACTTTTGTGCTGTGTGAGAGAGAGAGAAAGGAAATGTCAACTTCTTTGAGTGATCAATATAAACATTGTGTATGCATTCTCATTTGTGCGTCTTCAAACTGTAGTCATCAAAAAAATTTTTTATGTTAGTTGGTGACTTTGAAAAAAATGACAAGTCACACTGACATAAAATTATGACATGGCTATTTTACAAAAAAATACCACCCATAGTGCATTCATTAGTTAACAGTCGAATGATTTAAAATTGTAACAGAAATCTAGGCAAAATATATATTCAGCGTAATGTAAGTAACTTTTATTGTCAACTTTTATTTGCATATTGAACAATCCTATATGATTCTAGCTTTGTACTATAGTTGTATACTGAACTCTTGGTTCAGTATTAGTGATGACTGTAATCAGATAAGGATGTTGACTAGCTGTAGATTTCAGGTTGCAGTTTTTACCCGATTCGGGACTCGTCAGCTGATAATAACCGATATACTCTGCTCCATATAAATTGGCAAGTTAATAAATGCAGTCAGTCAGTCAGTTGCAATGTAGAACTTCGTACGTATGTACATAAGTTCATTTTGCCATACCACATTAGCACAGAGACGCAAATGTCAAATCAAATCCCATAGCGATAAAGATAGTAGGGGTATTGATGGTAATGAAGAAGACTAGGGTTTGAAGATATCATTCAAGAAGTATAATTCAGTGATATAAGGTTAGAAAGACAAAGGTAGAGGTGCTGACGAATCCAGAAGATTAGGATTTGAGAGAGCACAAAGAATAAATGCACCGGCGCCATTGCGAACGATTTTGAGCCATGTCATTCAAGGTCTCTAAACAATGTAGTCTAGAAAGGGGTTTCAAAAGACCAGGATGCACATGGAATTAATCAAATTAGAGAGACAGATTATCTTTTAAACTGTTATTGAATATGGATAGACTCAAGAGGCTTTGGAAACTATTTAAGATAATGTTAGTTAAGTCAGCACTGAAGAACACTAAACCATCCAGGAAACCAGCTTTACCCTTAGACAACTTATATAATATATGCAATAGCTCTCGTATTGAAAATCAGTCTAAACTAAGCAGCCGAAGCTACGTCGAATTTATCATGCCGACCAGCGTGTCTACCCACAAGAAGGATAAGTTACCTGATTTGACCTTTCCTATGTGCATTAACAAGTTCAGCTGCTCCTGTGAAGATAGGTATATCGGGAGTACTACCAGGCGATTGAACCAACGAATGAGTGAACATCTTCCAACATGGTTTATGAAGAGCCAGGCAAAAAAAATACGTAGTTCTATCTTGGCACATCTGGTTAATAGTGGTCATATTGTAGATAAATCTAGATCGTTTTAAGTGATCTATCATATACCTCCATCATTTCTCAACGGAGTTCGATCCCGTCCCTTTTAAATAGCAGAAGCCGTAGGAATCCGAGCATTAAACCTTAATATATATATAGGAATTCTTAACACGCCTAACCCTTCCATAGCCAGATTCAACTTAACAAACGTTTTAAAAACCTTTTGAATTTCTATTATATTTTTGTTATTATTAACATTATTTTCACATCCTGTGTTTGTTGGTACGTTTCTGCCTTTTTCCTTTTTACAGTCTTCACTATCTAATTATGTACACAATTCTTATTACGTAATGGTTTTAATGTTTTGGTAATGATTGTTTTAAGTCTGTTTATCCACGTTTGACCTACCACTTGTTAGAAGGGCGCACCCACAACATCCTCAGCTCACAGGATTCGAACCCAGGACCTTCGGTCTTGTGCGCGAACGCCTAGCCTCTAGACCACTGGGCCGGTACCTAACGGAGTTTATATTTAACTTCGATCGGTTCAAGGTATAGCGCAACCTCATACACTGCCTTGATTGGTTAGAACATTTTCATCTTAGTTAGAGAGTAAAGCCTGATGACAATCTGATTGAAACCTACTATGTTGTTCGCTTAGATTTGTGTTGTTCTCATTTTCACAATGAGAAAAATAGTGATGTTTCCCCAACTATTAAGATTAATTTGACAGTCTTCCATTAGGACCAAGATTTTGAATCAGTTATTCATTACATCATCTAGAATATATATTCATGTTAGCGTAGCTTAAGATTCAGAGAATCAGTTTCAAGAAAGCAAGAAACGGAATAATGAGATAGGGTTTCCAATCGAATCAGTAATCTACTCTGATATGTTTGAAACTATTAAGAGTTGACCTTAATCGGTAGATGAGAGCGAAGACAAATGATGTAGTGATACGATAAGCTATTTTATCCGTTTGTCCCCCGTCCGGTTAACTATATAAAGAAGTTTTGATAAGGCATAGAAAGTGTATTCTACAAGCACCCAGTAAATACGAGGATACCAAACCCAAATATCAAGCTTACTTATGCATAACAGAAACGTTCTTGGAAAAGCCACAAAATAGCGTACTAAAATAATCCACCAACCAATGACAGTGAAGGATTTTCAAAGTGTGAATTCTAATCTCAAGGTCAACTAAGCGTTCTTGGGCGCGAAAACATAAAAAATCAAAATTTCTGGGGATCTAATGTCTCCAACACTTTGTAAGTTAGTCTTGATTTTGTTTTTCTGGCTAACCCTAGCATTACAGCCTATATTTATCTCTATTATTGTTTTAACAAACATATTTTTCTAGCCGTTTTCGACATTTCCTAATAAAATCTTTATTTTATATGAAAAATGATATTGAACCTAAAAAAGGTGTGTTTTAGGGTAAAAGACAGTTGACATAATAAATATTCTCTACAGTTGTAATAGTTTTTTTCTCTTTGTTAATGGCTTTTGTAATGTTTATTTGATTTCTTCTAACCAAATGATTCATTTGTCAATTGTCTGAAAAGTTTACATTGAATCGTGAATTGATTTCAATCAGAAGGCGGATAGTTCAAAATAAGAAATCAGTGGATAGTTTGTTTCGGTTTGGTTTATGACTAACTGCTTGAACACAACGCATCCGTAATTCTACCAGAGGAAATCTTAAACACAAAGGTATAATCTCTAGACTGTAACGGAGTTTCGTCCTCAAAGTTGGATGTTTTTGGTGAGCGAGCTTTGATTGTTCTCTACTGATTAACAACATGTTGAGCGCAAACTTCAGGTAGAGAAGTGCAGAAGGATAATCATGAAACCTCTCTTAAAACTAAAACATTCAGCTCAGATAATCAAACTCCATCACAAACATCTGTTTGTTGAAATGACAGCACATAATTTTTGAACAGTTTCAATTACTTTAAAATATCACATCTGTTAATAACGATAGTTTAAATTGGAATTCAGTAGTATGGCAAATTATTATTTAATTTTTTTATCTTGTAATAAATTTAAAAACTTCAGACATTGGAAGCTAATGTGTCATCGTTTGTATGACTAGTTTCGCTTTCTGTTTGCGCGCGTCTAAATAAACATCGTTCTCATTCAATGTCCAATCTTGACAACCAACTTGTAGCGCAAATCTTAATTTTTCCAGTACACAATCAGTGTTCATATTATCAGTAATCTTGAATTTGACGCTGTAACAATGTTTTGAAGTAAAATATGGTTTCGATTGTTATGACAGTGGTGGATACACAGGTTTCTTATGCTGGTCTAACATTGATCGATTTATGATGTTTCAGTCTAATTGTGCTACTCAATCATTTTTGAGTAGTTCAGAATGAATGAACAAATCTTGTGGTTTGGAAAGTTTAAACAAAATATGTTTTAAAAAAAGGACAGTTGTAATAACTGTTACTTTGAGAGATGGAATGTAGCTTCATGCCATCCAGGTGGCCAGTCAGTTGCGTAACAGGGATGATATTTAATTCAATTTCAAAATGGTTTTATCTATGATATGTAACTTTTGTTGTAATGGCTATATCTAGGTAGTTGGGTTCGAAGCAGTTATCAACTTTAGACAGTAGATAATCCTCATGGTGCTGAGTCAGTGGTTCCAAGCTTGAGCATTCATGTGCGAGACCAAAAGTACTCGGTTTGAGTCCCTCACGCGAAGTTGTAGATGAACACTACTGACAAGTTTCATATTAGGAAGAATTAGTCACTCACTGCTTACAAGTTGTCCTTAGTGGTCTAACATTTATCAGACGATGATTAAACTCTGGAGTCGAAAAAAATATCTCTCACTTTTTAAAAAAAAATTTAGAGTCTGAGTTTTTGATAGCTTTTATGTCAACATCAAAACTCCACCTGAATCACCCTCTGTGGCTACTGCCGGTATTAAGCCTGGATAAAGGAGGAGGGTTAGGCATGGGTGTTGACCACCCCATCCTGTGGAACACTAACTCGCTAAAAAACAATGCTAGAAATCTATGTTAACATCAAAGTTCAAGTATCAATCTATTGAATAAAATTTACATATCATATCTTTAAATGATTTTTCTATGTCGTAATATTGTGGTGCGCGCTACTTATAAGTAGTATATGACGCGTGTGTCAACGTAATGTCTGGCAGCAGAAGAGGATGGGGGAAGATCAAGAAAGGAAGAAGAGTGGGAACACAATGGAATTTGTATGAAACGCATGAATAAGTGAAATGTCAGACAATGGATTGATGATGGATTGAAGATTTACAAATTAACCGTTTACGATATGGTTTTCCAATTTTACTGAGTAACTCTGTAATTTTCGTTCAATACAATTCGGTTGCCCCACCTGTGTTCTCCTTTACTGCAGTATTGATTAACTTTATCTGACTATCAAATTTTTATTGTTATCCTTATAAATAATATGATTACATGAATATTGATGCGAACAACCACATATATAACATATTAATGCAATATTTAAATAGTAGTGTGTTGAATACTACTTACAAGGCGCATGATCATCTCTGTGTGTATGCAACATAGCCATGTGATACACTAGTCAAAGACATACATTTCAAGTAGTCAACAGTATAGTGTATTCTTAAAAACTTGTTAACGGTAACATAAATCGATGACTGATTAATATTTTTCGTAAAATAACATGTGCTTCATCCTAATACAGTACAATACAGTTGTGACAGTGAAATATATTCAAGAACACAGTACCGAAAATCAACGTGGCATGAATAATTCACTTACCTGGATGTAATGATTTGATCTTTGCATACATTACGATTGATAATAATGTTATAGATAATAGATACATTTATTTATTTAAACCAAATAAAAGATGCAATCTAATTTTTAAATTGTTTTAACTTGTATTTGTGCAATCTGACATTATAAAAAAAAACAGTATTTGATTAATGCCAGACAGAGAATACACATTCAGTGGTTCTCCTATGCGCGGCCGAAATAAAAAACCATTTTGTAGATTTCTTTTTTACCTGTTAATGGAATCAAATTGTTTGCATCAATCGTTTTCTGAGTTTAATATGACTATTTTATCATGTTGATAGATGGATAGATACATTCCATTGGAAAAAATGTGTTATTTTTTCCCGTTTGTCTGAGAAAAATATCATTAGAATTCTTCATAGAATTAGTTTATAGACATATGTAGAAATATTTCGGGATGCAACTGTGATTGATAACAAGAAAATATCAAACAGTGTTACCAAATGTTGTTTACCGAAGAGATTATTATAAGCATGCATAAGAATATTAAATTATGCTGTTATCGTGTACACAAATCCAATGAATACTGTTGAATGAACCAATGAAAATGCGGCGAATTTAGCCGACCAATCAGAAAGCGGTATTATATATATATATATATATATTTATTATTTATTGTGTTACGTAACGTTATTAGCATTTACTGCGCTATTCAAAAGATTCACCAATTAAAGTTATGACGAAAAATGTTTTGATACATAAAAATCATTAATCAATCATTGTTAAACTGGGAAGCATTGAAAGACAGCCGTTTAGTCTTGATATGGGACTCATCAGTGGAAATGCGCATCCACGACTCCTGTTATTCACAGGAAATCGAACCTGTGACCTTTGGACTTACTTGCGAGCGCTTAAACTCTGGATCACTGAATCAGCCGGTGTTAATGTCTAACTCTGATCAATCTAGGAGTTTTGAACGACCTCACCCTGTTTTCTTCGGTTGTTACTGCCTACACCCAACAGGGTTGAACTTCACTGGTCACTTCTTCACACTAGAACTTTGGGAATTTCCTCAGGGAAGCTAGTTACCAGTCAGCAAATTGTAATACTTTTGAAATTTAAACGAATTCGATCTGAACTAAACTAAGTAGACCAATTTTAAAATGTTTTTGCACAGAAAGTTGCTACTCAGTGATTGATTTGTCGTCACTACTGGTTCATGACAGTCATCATACTTTATCTAATTTTAGTCTTTCAAAAATTTAAATTATCTCAGAAGTCTCAGCGCACTCAGGAGATTTTAAACCTGGAAAAAATTCGGTACGGATTCATAAATCTAAGTCAGTGTTTATCAACTTGCCTTTCCAGTTAGCGTAGACTATATATCCATATGCTAACTAAAAGAATGAATACAATGACCAGTAGTTCGCTCCGTTCTTCCCTATGAGCGCAAAGCAATTCCATGTCTTTTCGAAATATGGCTCATGTATTTTGAGACCATTAAGCGTACAATTCGTAAGGTAATGCTTAGACTTGGCTAATCGATCGATGAGGTATTTACTTACTTTGCTATAGTTCGTAGTCATCCATTCATATAATAAAGTTTCGCTGTAAATTTGTGACTTTACGATAGAATAATGTTTTCTTAGCCTAGCTTTTAGTCAACATATTCAGTGTATTCAAACATGAATAGGTATTAGGCTCATAAAGAGTTATACTTAATTTTAACTACTATTGAGATTCGAACATGTTAGTCCTTAGTTGTAAGTCTTATACTCGTTTCTAGGTATGTTTAAACTATTACGGATTCACCTTAGTCGAATAACGAGAACGAAACAATGAACCAGAGTCCAGGTAGGCTACTGTGATCCGATTGTCACAATTGTATCAGCAAGAAGTTTTGATACAGCGTAGAAATTGTATTCTACAAACACTCAGCCAGCACACAATGAATTCAAGCACTCAAATCGCGTTTATTTATACTCCATAGAGACGTCCTTGGGACAGTCACAAAAATAGCACATTAAAATGACACAGTAACCAATCACAACCAAGGATTTTCCTGGTGGAAAACGTGATCTTAAGGTCTAGTGATCAGTCCATGAAACAAATCCAAAATAAAGATATTTATCTAGCGAGTTCTGGGGATCTAACATCCCTAACAGTAGTAAGTATACCTTCTGTTCATTCGATGAGTTAAAATATTATTCACCGACTAAATCGTAAAACTATCCCAATTTTTATAACTAAATTTCGACTATGATTATTATTATTACTAATATAACGTATGACAGTCTTTAATTCCAGTGTAACGACTGAAGACATCAAGACACAGTTTTACCCACGAATCGTGTGTCCACCTTCATGTTTCCATTTGCAGAACAAACAGAGATTATTGACTGTCTACTTGCACATATGTCTACTGGTCCTCAAAACACTTTGATGGTGTCAGACATTCGGATCGATCACTCTTCACTCGGACAGGAGCTTACTCGGAGACACTACGCTGCATACTACTTTTGAACCCACGCTGAGTTTAGTATCCACCAATGAGTTTGACACTCATGTAAACGGGATGGATCGAATTAGCTTGTTTATGCTGTTTATGTCGACTGGGACAAGCATGGAATGGAAATAATCACTGAATATGTACTAGATTATATAAATGATGTGAATGATACACTAAGACGTCAGGTACATGTGTGGTCGTACCACAAGATTGAGCTAAACTATTCACGTTGTAGTGTTAACACGTGAGTAGTCTCTTTGGTTCTCTTGAAAACCAATGTAAAATTAACCATACCAACTGAGGGTGAATTTGTATTGAAAAAAAAATACTTATCTTAGGAATCTATTGCTCTACTGTCTTTATTACTTAAAATCTAAGCAATATTTACATGCTTTTTTTCCCCAGTCTCCAACCAAAGAACATCAATGGAATAGTCTTAAATAACTTTTTTAATAATTAATGAAAAATGTCAGTTATGTAATTTTTTTTCTATGTAGACTAAACTAGAAGACAGAATATACAAAAAGATAGAATTGATCATTCTCAATAGATAATGACATAACAATAAAAAATCCACAACCACTGAATATGCATGAAAGAGTTTCCATTGGTGGTCTAACAGTGTGATCGATTCATGTTTTTAAAAACTAACTCTACAATCTCCATAACCCTATAATGCAAATTACCGTGTTCTCATTAGAGAGGAAGTTTCTTCGCATTCTAGTGAGAAGTCGTAAGCGATGCGGCTCAACCCTGTTCAGGCGTGAATCAGTTCTCACCGTCAGATACCGGCTCAGTGGTTCAGATGTTAGGCATTCGCTCGCAAGACCGAAGGTTCGATTCCTGAGAGTAGCAGAAGTCGCGGATGCGCTCTGTTGATGAGTCCCATACCAGGATGAAACGGCCGTCTTTCGGTGCTTCCAGGTTTTTAATGGTGGTCTAAAAGTGTGATCGATTCATATTTTCAAAAAACAACTGATAGTGAACTGGTTATAAACCCACTGAAGCAGTCAGTTAGTCAGATGCAACGTAGAACTTCGTACGTAAGTACATCAGTTCATGTTGCCATACCACATTAGCACAGAGATTTAATTGTCAATTCAAATTCAATAGTGGTAGAGGTAGTAAATGTATTAGAAGTTTTCGGAGAGGTTAGGATTAGAAGATATTATTCAGGAAGTATGATTCAGTGAGAAAATTTTAGAAAGTGAAAATTAGAGGTGTTGAAGAATCCAGAAGATTAGGATTTGAGAGAACACAAAGAATAAATGAACCTGCGTCATTGAAAACAGTTTTGAGCCATGTCATTAACGGTATCTAACCACCGATTATTATCATCTCGCGGACCCAACCCAGGTAGTCGAAACATACCGAGATGGCTCAGTCCACTCGCCAGGGACTTCATGGATTTGTGCCGTGTTTTGGTTTGTCCATCCCTAGCTTTCTTCCAATCAACTCCTACACTACAAAATAAAGCTCGTCGAGGCAGTCGGTGGTTGGGCATACGCAACACATGTCCCAACCACCTCAACTGACGAAGTTTCGTTACCTCATCTATTGATCTGCCATCCTTACCTAGCACTCGTTTCCTAACAACAGCATTGCTTACTCGGCTGTCCCACGATACTCAAGAAATGATTCGGGGATACCTACGATCGAAAACTAAGAATAAACGTAAGAATATCTTCTACTCTCACTCGCCATGTTTCACAGCTATAAAGTAAAACGGAGCAAACTACTGCAAAGTACATCCGTCCTTTAGTCAGAGAATGGATATCTCGCCTGCGCCATAGGTGACCCAGGTTGGCAAAAGCCAATCGAGCCTTCTGTATCTGAGCTGAGATTTCGTCACTCACCATGCGATCATCATTGATGAGACTCCCAAGATAAATGAAGCGGTCTGCACGCTCAACTACTTGAATCCCTATCACTAGTTCAGGTGCCGACTCAACCCAATCTAGAAGCAATATTTTGCATTTCGACAGGGAGAATCGCATCCTGAACATGCTTGGATTGTTGCTTAGGGTGGTCAGAAGACTCTACATTTTGTCAGCCTCTTCACCAAGTACGATTATTTTATCGTCATATTCTAAGTCAATAAGCGAGCGCATTGAAGCATGAAAATATCATGATAATATGAAATGAATTAAAAGAGAAAGAGAGAGTTACAATTGACAAAATGCATGAATAAACTGTCACTAGTAAAATGATTATATGTTGTCAGTGTCTTGTAGTACACTTTGTAACATTTATTGACAGAGAGATACTTACTTATACACTTAAATAAAACCTTAAAAGGCACATTGTGGGTAAGTTTTTTTTCAAAAGAATCTATGAGTGAGAACATGGAACTAATAAGAAATGATGCAGTCAGGTAGTGGAGATTGAAGTCAATTCAATCTTTCCTAATACAACAACAGTAGTAATGAATTCGGTACAAACCCCATAGTAATTTCGAACATGTTTACATGTTGACTGTTTTGACATATTAGAATGGTGTCCATTTCGAAACAGACGATAAGCATCGTGCTGACTAAAAAAAACAATGATGAAGTTTAGTTGCAACTCTGATGGAATGTACTAAAAGGTAGGCAGAAGAAACTATCTTCCTATTCTTTCGATGAAACCGCTGAGATGCTTACCGGTAACACGAAAAACTCAAACGCCGTGGTGGTAAGTTTAAAATTGGTAAAAAAAAGAAGACATTCTTTCTGGATATTTGCAAAGGGACTTTCGAAACGAAATCAATCAACTTTTACAGAGTGTTTGGTTCAATTTCATATACTAGAAATTAGATGTAGCAAGTTGTGTCTGTGAGCACCAAATAACTGGAACTTTAAAACTCATTAGGTTACGAATGTCTACTAACTGAACAGCACTACTACAGGTTCATTCAAAATTAGTTTATGTACAAAAGCTTGGGATTTATAGTTCTCTAAGTGGCCCCAGACAAAACTACTTCATATCTCGTTCTCAAACAGGCCTTCGAAGACACCTATGATCGAAAACCAGTAACCTACGAATATCTTCTACTCCGACTGGCCATGTTTCGCAGCCATATAGTAAGACGGAGCGAACTACTGCACAGTACACTCGTCCTTTGGTTAGCAAACGGATATCTCGTCTACGCCATAGGTGACGCAGGTTGGCAAAAGCCAATCGAGCCTTCTGTATCCGCGCTGAGATTTCGTCAGTCACCAGGCTATCAGCACTGAAGAAACTCCCAAGATAAGTGAAGCGGTCAACACGGCCTTATTTGATAAAACGTTTTTTAAAATGTAGAGTTCGTTTAGATTAATTAATTATGTATGTCATTGGACTGCGTCCACACACTTCCCTTTCTGGCTGTAACTCATCATTATAGTGATGATAGACATACTCAGAAACTACCAAGATGGTCGTTTGTAAATGTTTCTGTTGTTCTCGCTATTTCGGAATCGAGAACTGATCCTTTCAAAGTTCGTACGTCCAGTATATATTCTGACAATGAACTGAGTCTTTCGTTTTAAATTATTGTGGATATTTATCTATTAATCCCTACCACACAAGGTTAATAATTCAAAAGTCAGTTGAAACAAAAGATGTTAACTAGCCTAGTAAGTAGAAATGAAGTACTGTCTTTCATAAATCATGATATAATGATACATTAGTGAAATTGAATAAATACACCGGTAAAAAATGGTCGGAAACTAAGTGTTTATGAGTAATCAATGCATTTGAAAACAGTTTGTGAGAAGGCGAAAAATGTTTTCAGATTGATCAGAGTTAGACATTAACATCGTTGAAAAACGCTGGATCAGTGGTCCAGAGGTTAGGCCTTTGTGCATAGAATCGAAAGTCCTGAGTTCAATTCCTGCCTATTGCGTTATCTGCACTGCTGAAGTGTCCCTTACCAGTCCCTTACCAGGTTTCAATGATAGAATTCAGTCAGTACTAAACATAACAGACAAATATAGTATTGATGACAGTTTTACCTGAATAAAAAGTTTATACATTTTGCTTAATGGTGAGACACATTTGAAACCTTACACATACAACTTCTACATTTGATTCTTTATTTCCAGTGGCTGGCTATTGATTTCTTCATGGAATGTAAGTGCATTATTCTATGTGCTTACTGAGTCGTCAGCTCACCTTTTTTCTCTTGCTGTTTCCTCTTCCAGATAACCTCACACACCGCTCCACACAAAACCTCACAACACACAAGGTACCTTTTGGTTAACCAAAGGCTAAAGTAACAATTCTGTTGAATTAGTTTCATATTCGCAAATTTACTAACTTAATTGGAAGTGCTTGCGTCTTATACACAAAATCTGAAACTGGAACAAGCTGTAAGATTCATTTTTGAAGGTTTTTCTTTGTGAAAATCCCTCCATGTATACATTTTTAATTTGTTCTTATTGATTTCCTTCAGTTGTACATTTCGTTAATCTGTTCGATTCCATTTTGGAGATGATAATATTTGTGTTTCATTACGGTTTCTATTTTTTGTGCCATCACTAAGTCTCTATGTTTCCTCCTTAAGTGCATTTATGTACTTTAATCTGATATTTAGTCATAGTGACAGCCATATTGATCTGTTCCTCTTTTGATTGGGTCGGTTGCTTGGTTTGACTGGAATTGGGCATTTCGATTGTGAACTGAAGCACTCGTCCAGAATTATTATCTGTCGAACGAATCTGATCTATCCAGGAGGGATAGAATATCAGATATCTGCTGCTGTTGATTTGAATAACTGAACAATTGTTGGTGGAATAACTGAGTGGTAATATTTGTTTAGGTAATGATGTATATTTATATTTATGATGAATATTAGAACCATTATTTACGCAATCACTTGTTTTAGTTTTAACTGGGCAATAGAGCTTATCTAAACTACCTAGACAGTTATTGCTCAGTCCATACCGGAGTTTGGATTCTACACAAGCTATTCATCAGTACAAGCATTAGAACGTTTGAAAAGATACAATTTAAATACACCTATGACGTTTAGATAGCCTATTCATTTTTCAATGTTTCAAAAGACTAAACTTACAATAAAACACTTGAAAATAGAAAACTCTGTATGTTATAATCATTCAAAATACAGAATACTGTGTTAATTAGATGAACGTCTTTTAAAATTTCAGGTTTCCTTGAACTGACAGTCATCTGTAAACCAGTAATCAATTTGCAAGTAAGTTATTTATTCGAGTAACATGTAATCGAATAAAAATATTTGTGAATGCGTACAGCATTAGAGCAGGATTTTGACAAGATTGATTAATTGACACGTTAAAAATTAATTCCTATGGATAAATTTCAAAACTTTGTCTAGAATAATATCAGACAAATAAACCGAATCGATATTTTGTGTCAGTACGAAGTGATCAGATGAAATCAATCAATAAATAGATAGATCATTAGATAGATAGATAGATAGATAGATAGATAGATAGATAGATAGATAGATGTGTGGATAGATAGATAGATAGATAGATAGATGTGTGGATAGATAGATAGATAGATAGATAGATGTGTGGATAGATAGATAGATAGATAGATAGATAGATAGATAGATACTTGCACTACCCTAAGTGAATGGTTTCAATTTCAACAAATAAGCAATGAAATTGAATTTACTGGCAAAAATTACGCATTCTTTTTGAAAATTTATTCTAAATTCAATGTTTTGCTTTCAACAGTTGACAAATTAGGAATGATGAAAATAAGTTTTTTTTCTCTTTTTAAAAAATAATCATTATTATTGTAACAAATATTGTAAAAATTTTGGTGAAAAAAGTCAAAATTTCCAAAAAATTTATATATATATATATATGTATATATATATCAATAAAAAAGAAATTTCCTTTCAGTTAATATTTTTTTTGACAGAATTACAGATGAGAAGTGAATTTCACTAAGATAGTAGTCGCCAATAGGCTAAATGTTGAGATTTTTCTCTCTCTCACTCTGTGAATTTTTTATTTGAAATTGTTCGTTTGTACCAGTGAATTATGTCTGCTAGAAAGCTGTTTGGAAAAAGATAAGGGAAGTGCAGAAGAACAAGTTGTTCGATTCAAGTGTTTCTCCGGGTCTTAAAATATAAGAAGGCTTTAAATTTAACCAAAATTTTGGAACTGTTGTTACACGGAGAGGTAGATAAAAATGCAAACTTCTAGGTTAATATTGAATCTGATGTGAATTAACGTTGAAACCGGTTTTTTTTTAAATGATGACTTGAGTAATCTGACTAACCGACTCAGTTTTACAAATAAATATTAGCATAGATTACGTAATAGGTCATTTGCATTGATTATTTGAAACGTCCCATTGATGTTTCTGGCTAGAATTGGCTTACATGCACCTTGTGTCGATAGCATCCGGTTACAAACATCATTATCAAAGATGGATGTTGGCTAGCAGTTGGTAACAGCAATCACGCATCTCTGGAGTCATTTACACTTTTGGCTGATGAGCCCCAAATAGAACGAAACGCGAGACTGGAATTTCACTGCAACCTACCATGCATCTCAGCTAATAAGGTACTAAAAGTGTTCAGATAATTGAATAATGAGGCGTATAGTTGATTTGAATATCTGTGTCAGTGTTTTCAATCTAATAGAATAATAATTTTGTATTAATTAACAGGATGGAAGAGTATTAAAACATCGAGGCAGATCAAGGTCAGCTACAGAGAGATTGAATAAGTCAGTTTTCAAATCTCTGCTCTAAGGTTCATTGTTTTATACGCTTTATGGTGTGCAAGTTAAGTGACTTACAGTCACGGTTAACCATATTTTAAAGGCTAAGCTGTCTAAAAGTAACTTGTACAGAAACCTGTGTGATCTTGGTTCCACATTAGTCAACATTGAACAACCTCAAATACTCAAGGAATTAAAATTATCCGGTTTTAAAATAATAAGTGAGAAGTTGGACTCATCAGTAGTGTGCATCCGCGTCTCGCGCTACTCACGGGATTCGAACCCAGGACCTTTCGGTAATGTGACAAACACGCCTAGCCTCTGAATCACTAAGCCAGCAGCCAGGTTTCTAATGGTGGTCTAACACTGATCAATTCATGACTCCAAGAAGTACCTCAAAAATCTTCACAACGCTATCATGTAAAAAATGAAGGACGTTTTAAAATGTCAGGTAGAGCGCCTCGTGAATATCAGATGAAATTACTTGGTATAAATCACAATGAAATAAACTTATTCATCTTGTACATTCCTCCACATAATTTCAGTGTAAAACAACGATCGTTATGATACTCTATTGCAAAAATCATAACTCTGGTCATTAGTGATTAGTTTCGTGAGTGAATTCTCGGAGTTCTAGTGAAAAGTCGTGACCAGTAAAGTTCACCCCTGTCGGATAAAGGCAATGACTACTGAAAATATTGGGTGAGATTGTGCAAAAATCGTTAGATTGATCATAGTTAGACAATAACGCCGTTGGATTACGCTGGCTCAGTGATGCAGAGATTAGGCGTTTGTGCGCAAAACCGATGTTCCTGAGTTGGAATCCTGCGGGTAGTGTCAGTCGTAGATGCGCACTCTTGATGAGTCCTATACCAGAACGAAACGACCGTCTTTCACTGCTTCCAGGTTTCTAATGGTGGTGGTCTAACAATGCTTCATTCGTGATTTCAGTGTCAAGCAATTATCTCCATAATACTCTATTTCAAAAGTTATATATATACATCGTTTTCAAAGTTATTGTAAACAAGGAGTTGATATAAAAATTAGCTGTTGGTCTCGCGTTTAATGTCAGATGACATTTAGTCAGGTAGGTTCATATTAGTTAAAAACATTTCTTCGATTTTCATTTCGTCAATGGATCGGATATTTATGTAACCCTCATTACTTACTTACTTACTTACTAACTCACTTACTTACTTACTTACTTACTTATGCACTTACTTATGCACTTACTAACTTACTTACTTACTTACTTACTTACTTATGCACTTACTTACTTACTTACTTACTTACTTACTTACTTACTTACTTATGCACTTACTTACTTACTTACTTATGCACTTACTTAATTACTTACTTACTTACTTATGCACATACTTATGCACTGACTTACTTACTTACTTACTTATGCACTTACTAACTTACTTACTTTCTTACTTACTTACTTACTTACTTACTTGCTTACTTACTTACTTACATACTTACTTACTTACTTACTTACTTACTTACTTACTTACTTACTTACTTACTTACTTACTTACTTACTTACTTACTTACTTACTTACTTACTTACTTACTTACTTACTTACTTACTTACTTACTTACTTACTTACTTACTTACTTACTTACTTACTTACTTACTTACTTACTTACTTACTTACTTACTTACTTACTTACTTACTTACTTACTTACTTACTTACTTACTTACTTACTTACTTACTTACTTACTTACTTACTTACTTACTTACGTACCTATGCCTGTTACCCTTAATGGGAGAATAGGCCGCCTCGAACAGTGAATTATTTCTCTGGTCAGCATTTTCTTTCTATAGCGATTTGGATTTCTACAGAGGATGGAGTCACTAACCCCGGTGCCCCCACCATTCTCCTTTCTCCAGACTTCGAACTGACACTAATCCTGGAACAGTTAGTTCCAGGCGGAGTTATAACCAGCCATGACAGAAGATTATTGCATTATTGATTGAATGATAGTTCTACAGTTATGCTTTTGAAAAAAAACAACATCTTTCTTCTTCTTCTGCTTGCTTACAGTTCAATGAATGTATTCATCCATTCACCCATTCATTGATTCATTGATTCATTCATTCGGGTTGACTTGAAGGATTTTACAAAAAAATAAAAAGAATGTTTGGCTTTCTCTTTTTTTTTTCAGTAGAATAAAATTCAAAAATTCTCTTATTCTCTTTTTTTTCTCTCTGTTTCTCTTCATTCAAATTGGTGTATATACATATTTCATTTAAATTTCAAACAAATGAAGAGTCGTCTATGTGTTTGTGATAGAGAGAGAGGGAGGTAGAGAGGTAGAGAGAAGTAGAAAGGAAAGTGAGAGAATCGTAGACTAAAAAACAGCAATAATATTAAAGAACACTTGTTATGTTAGTTAGTTGGTTAGTCAGTAAGTGAAACAAAAATTATAAAATTAACTCACACTGTTGTTGACTATCAATTTCGTGAAAAATCAATTTCACGCGGGTATGCAGCTGATTTTCAAATGAATGCAGGTGATTTTGATTTGATTTTTTTCAGTTGTTGTTTTTTTTGGTAGTTGAAATTAGCAATGGCTCCTAGTGAGACTATTGCAGTAGACAGTTAGTTGGAAGTTACTGGACAATGCTGTTTAGTTTTAGTATGAAACACCTTAACTGTTGGTCGACTCAGTGAAGTAAAGATTACGTAATCACTGCAGAGTCTAAAACTAGAATGAAACAGTATTCCAGTGCTTCCAGCTTTCTAATGGTATTCTACTCAAGATCCACAATGTTATGTTCGTCACTAGGTACGCTGGAAGCTATTACGAGTTCACCTTAGTCGATAAACGAGAACGAGACAATGAATCAGCGTCCAGGTAGGCTACCTTGAATCCCAAACTAAAGATAAAAGGCTTTGTAAGTGTAGAATAAAGTATATTCTACAAACACCCAGCAATCACACCATACAATCAAGCACACAACTCTCGTTTATTTATACATCATTACGAAATTAGCACACTAAAATACACAGCAGCCACTCACAGACAAGGATTTTCGTGGTGGGAGGGCTGTCTTGATGGTCAGTATTATGCCCCGTCTCAATCAAGTGTTTTGCGATCGCTGAAGGCGGTTATCTGTTTTTCACGTTAACCGGCTCATCTGAAGTTAACTGATTTTAAGCTAATTAGGTACATGTTCCATAACCCTTGATTGAGAAGTCCGATTATCCCTCCCTATCTATCTGTGTCCACACAAACATGCAAATTGACAAATGCAATGGGATGTGATGTATTCATCATTCAAGCAACACTTAGCTCCATGTGGAATCATGGGCTTAGTCTTTTCAATGATAATCAGTTTAGCAGTGTTGAATGTTTTCTCAGTGGCTACTTTTAGTCTTTGTCTGGTTAATTTTTTCCAACCTTATAAGATGAAATATTTCATATTTAGAGAAGGCACATTTTATTCCCGGAAAGAAGTACACCTTATATTCAGTTTTCCATTTGGAAAACAAGTATCCGGTTGACTTGTCACAGTGAGTATTCGGCATCTTCCTAAATTCTGTGTATCATCGTCGTGATACCACATAATGCAAACACGGTTACCATAGGTAATCGATAAAGCTAGTCGAATGACTAAATGTGTAGGCGGTAAGCAATGCCTTTAGCATACATGAGCATACAAGCTTAACAATGATAAAAGTACAAAATGTACGTGAGTTGGTAGAAAATGTCTTCTGCTCTTCAATGTACACTGATCATAACATAAACGTTGATCTTCTTCCATTCTTCTCGTTGGTGGCCACTTATAGACAAAATCAAGCTACATACTACTTACATGCCACCTTGTAAGTAGCATCTATCACTCTACTATTAATAATAATAATAATGGTACTGTTATGCTCGACATTTGATATGCTTGAAACCGTTACGAGTTCACCTTAGTCGATAAACGAGGAACGAGACAATGAATCAGCGTTCAGGTAGGCTACCTTCAATCCAAAACTGCAAAACAGAAGACTTGGTAAGCGTAGAAGAAAGTATATTCTACAACACTCAGCAATCACACAATACAATCAAGTACACAACTCTCGTTGATTTATACATCACAGAAACGTCCTTGGGACAGTTACGAAAATAGCACACTAAAATACACAGCAGACAATCACAGCCATGGATTTTCCTGGTGGGAAATGAAATCTCAAGGTCAACTGATCAGCCCATGCTCGCAGAAGTGAAGTCCAAAGTAAGGCATTTATCAAGCGCATTCTGGGGAACTTACATCCCCAAAACACACGTTATTTGAACTATGAAATCGTCAACTAAAACAAAGTCAAAATCATTCAGTATGAAAGTGATCATTAGTTTACAAGTACATGCATTTGAAAAATTTCAAGTAGGATGATGAAATGCTTGTTGTGGACTCCTTTCTTGCCTATAATCCAACTTCAAGAGATAATATCGTAGCTGAAATCAACAAAACACAAATGATGCTTCAATTATTGAATACTATACGCTAGAAAAAGTTGACCAATGGTACTGTGGTGCGCGCTACTTATAAGTAGTATATGACACGAGTGTAAACGCAATGTCTGGCAGCAGAAGATGGGGGAAGATCAAGAAAGGAAGAGTTGGAACACAATGGAATTTGTATGAAACGCATGAATAAGTGAAATGTCAGACAATGGATTGATGATTGATTGAAGATTTGCAAATTAACGATTTGCGATATGGTTTTACTATTTTACTGAGTAACTCTGTAATTTTCATTAAATACAATCCGGTTGTCCGCACCTGTGTTCTCCTTCACTAAAGTACTCCGGTAATATTTCGTTTTGTAGCTCAAAATGTATAGATTCTACTGATAATCCTCCTAAAGAACAGAGATCATCAAAAATGTATGATACTTAGCGGTCCAACTATATTTTGTTCCTTAGTAATTAGATTTACAAAGGGTTTTAAACACTTAGGAAAGTGTGTATGTACAAGCGAATCATTAATAGGAAATCTAAACACATGGAATCGTTATGGTAGTAAATGCATGTTTGATTAAAATGGGACCCAGAAGATATAGCAGGACACCTTATACTCATCTGAAGTATTGAAATTCATGTTACTAGTATGGGTTCTAACTAAACTAACACTAGAAAACAACAAGCACTGCAACGCCGTTTCGTCCTGGTTCAGGACTCTTCAGCCATGTGTCGTCACGAATCCCCTCGGTCTCATGCGCGATCACTTAACCTCTAGACCATTGAGTCGCCTACAGCTGAGGTGTCCCATACTGGGACTAAACAGCATTCCAGTACTTCAAGCTTTCAAACGGTAATCTTTCTATGATTCATTCGTGATTTTGAATACAAAAATACACCAGGACACCATATACTCATTTCTGTAACTGTTAGTTCTGAGTTCAGTAATTTGAAGTGTCGATATTACTAGTACGTCGAATCTGTCGAGAGTGTTAAGTTTCATTTAAATCACAAACCAGTCAGCGCTCGATCATCAATAAAAATCTGGGAGCGCTGGACGTTTTCACATTAGACTCATCAGTGTTGCGAACCTTTGGCTTCAAGAGCGAACGCTTAATTTCCAACAATGTTAATGTCTAACTTCAATCACTCCACAATATCAAGCGACTTTCATTCATTGTCTTCAGTGAATAACCCGCTCACATCTAACTCTGTTGGTCATGACTTCTTATCAGACGTTTGACAATTCACTCACGAACTAACTGAACAAAGCAATTTCAAAAAAAGTCCTCCAGAAAACTAATGACAAAGTTGTTCAAACAAGCAACGATAAGTAAAACAAGACCAATTAACTTATATATATGTAAGAAAATTACTTCTTTTTGCGATGATGTAAACGCTTATTCGTATAATTTTTTCACGAAATATTAATTCATTTGATTGTTTGAATTAAAAGAAAGTTTCTTTACAATTATACATACTATATTCTTTATCTGTCTCAATTATTTCGATAAAATTAGAACAGGGCATCACGCGATCACATCAGTTTTCTTCTAACCGATTACGCATCTGTTTAAAGTCTAACAAAGAGAATAAAAGAACTAAATTTTATGTTTGTCACATGGTACTACGCTTGAAGCTTTTACGAGTTCACCTTAGTTGATAAACGAGGAACGAGACAATGAACCAGCGTCCAGGTAGGCTACCTTGAATCCCAAACTAAAGATAAAAGGCTTTGTAAGTGTAGAATAAAGTATATTCTACAAACACCCAGCAATCACACCATACAATCAAGCACACAACTCTCGTTTATTTATACATCATAGAAACGTCCTTTGGACGGTTACGAAAATGCCACACTAAAATACACAGCAGCTAATCACAGCCGAGGAGTTTCCTGGTGAGAAATGAAATCTCAAGGTCAGTTGGTCAGCCCACGCTCGCAAACGTGAAATCCAAAGCGAATTCTGGGGATCTAACATCCCCAAAACTAAAGAGGCTTGTAAACTGTAGTTATTGTTGGAATACACTAATGAGTGTTTCAATTTTATAATGTCTCGTTAGCCAGATGTCCTTACATTGCCAAAAGCAACATCCTTAAGAATTCAATCGAACTACTATCTGTTCACACCTGAACGGTTTATGGTGATTTGCTAGCGAGTTGATGCAGCCAATAAATTGTTCGACAGGTACGTTATTGATTTTTATGTGTTTGTATTATGCCATTGTTGTGAAGATTGTTAAGTTACACATTTTTTCAACACATTCAAACCCAGGACCTTCGGTCATAGTCTAAAACAATTTTTACAATCCCGTAATGCGATCACCTGTACTCACTAGTAACTAGCTTCGTGAAGAATCTTCTCCGAGTTCTAGTTGGAAGTCGTGACCGGTGAAGTTCAACCTATTCAGTTGTAGACAGTAGCTACCGAAGATTGTGAATGAGGTTGCGCAACTCCATGAATTGATCAAGTTAGACATTAACACCGTTAGATAACGGCTCAGTAGTCCATAGGTTAGGAGTTCGCACATAATACCGAAGGTCATTGATTCGAATCCTGTGAGGTGCAGGAGTCGTGGATGCGCACTGCTACTGAGGAGTCCGATACCAGGACGAAATGGCCACCCGGTGTTTCCAGGTTTCTAATTTCGGTGGTCTAAGATTGATTGATTCATGGTTTCAAATTCTTAATCTTTTCCTAATGAGCTTTAATGTATCATAAATTCTACGAATAAACTATTTAATCCTTCAGTTCTTTTCAAACGTATTCAACTCATCCATTATTAGTAAAGTCAAGTGAAGGATTTTGTTAAACGCCACAAGCAGAGTTTCAACTTAATTTATCCTTTCTGAATTTAATTGACATTCATTCGGCATTATAAGCTGAGTAAAATTTAAAATTAGGAATTGATCAACGTTAGACCACCATTAGAAATCTGTAAGCACTGATAAACGGCCATTTCATCCTGATATCATTCACATTGCGCATTCTTCGCTCTCGTTACTCGCTCAAATCGAACTCAGGACGTTCGGGTCTCTGAACCATTGAGCCGGCATCCAACGGTGTTAATGACTAACTCAACAATCTGCTTAACTCTCTAATCCAAATTAATTAAGTCTGTTACAATGATTAACTATTCTAAACATATTTGATTGTTTTTTCAAAATAATTATCTCCACTCATACTGAGAAGACTGAGGCAAGCGCGGAAGATTGTACTATGCAAATTTACACTCTGAGTCAGTTAAAAACGAAAACATTACATTGAATACTCTATTTGCACACCATCTTTGAGTCATGACTTCCAACGCTCCATCCTTCTTTCATTCCTGTTGTTGCTTCGTTTCCTTCCTGTTGGAACTCCATTCACTTCTCGCTTTTGCTCCATTTGCTTTCCGTTTTCCTCTTCTGACCGTGAGAGTTCTTCTATCACGTCCCTTCTTATACTACTTACATCGTTCGTATAAGTAGCACACACCACAATACTTCATACATTAATTATTACTGAAATCATGAACTAATAATCATCGCTAAATCACCATTCGAAACCTGGACTCATTGAAAGACGGCCGTCTCGTCTTGATATGATACTCATCAGCAATCGGCATCCACGACTCCAGCTACTCACAGAATTCAAACCCAAGGTCTAGCGCGCGGATTTTTTTATTATTAACTTTGATCAATTAAAACATTTATTTTGTTATTCAATATTAATAAATTAATTTTTCCAACCAAATTTGAAATTTCCCACAGACTAACTAGTAAAACACAATAATGATGATTTGTATTGTTAATTTAGCCAACAACACAATGTTTCAGGTTATTTAACAATCAACACAACCACTATGCACTCACTCATTAATAATTAGATAATGCTAATTTGAATGCGCGCCTTTCTGCTTACAATTTATTCTGATTTTGTTCAATTGTCAATATTTCATTAGTAACAATATAATAATAATAATAATAATAATAATAATAATCAACTCTTTTATTAATTATGTGTTCAATACAATCTTTTATTCTATTTATTATTTAACAACCACAAATAATTACATGACCGAATTCTTTTTTTGTTCAATGTACAATGTACAGTTTGAATCAACTGGTTCAATGGAGGAAACAGTTTGTTAATGATTTCGTTCGTTTTTCTTTTCACAAAAATTAAGCTACAATTATTGTATAGACAGTAGAGTAGTATTCGGTTAGAATTTAATTATCGGTATTAGTTTATTTTCAACATGTGAAGAAACCTATAATCAGTGAATACCATAATTATATATCAATCAACAAATTATATATTGGGTCTAAATTAGTTAAGATAAATATATGAGTTTATTAAAATATTTATTATTGAATACATGGCTACCCGTTTATTAACTATCATTTTAAATTATTATTTGTAGTATATTATGTGTTGGTGGAGGTTTGATCCCTAGAAGTCGCTTGATAAATAAATGCCTTAATTTTGGATTGCATGTTTCTGAGCATGGGTTGAACAGTTGTTGACTTTGAGATTTTATTTCCCGCCGAAAAAATCCTTGGCTGTGATTGGCTGCCGTGTTGTTTTAGTGTGCTATTTTTGTGATTGTCTCAAGGACGTTTCTGTGATGTATAAATAAATGCGATTTGTGTGCTTGATTGTATTGTGTGCTTGCTGAGTGTTTGTAGAATACACTTTCTACGCCACATCAAGACTTCTCTTTAGCTGTTTTGAGTCAACGGATCAGAGTGGCCTACCGTGTCACTGGTTTATTGTCTCGGTCTCGTTTATCGACTAAGGTGAACCCGTAATAGCATAACTAGTATTAGTGGTATACTTCCATAACTGATAAGGTTTATTTGAACCCGGCTAGTTTTATGAGTTCTGAATACATTTGTATTTATCCGATGACATGAGATATTATTTAAATTAGCCTAATTATTACTTATGATTTTTAGATACGATTTTCTAAACACTCGTTTTCTCTCGATTTTTCACGGTGTGGGCAGCCGGAAAGTGACATCTGCCCTCATACCCATGAAAGCACACGAGACTAAATCGGTCACAATCAAATCGTTTCTACACCAATTAATAACTCTCTTATCTCCTCGAACAACCCTTCTTTCGATCATTTATCGAAACCGACTAAGCAATGCTGTTGTTAGGAAACGGGTGCTAGGTAAGGATGGCAGATCAATAGATGAAGTAGTAAAACTTCATTAGTTGAGGTGGTTGGGACATGTGCTGCGCATGCCAAACCACCGACTGCCTCGTCGAGCTTTGTTTCGTAGTGTGGGAATAGGTTGGACGAAAGCTAGGGGCGGCCAAACCAAAACAGAACGAGTTTCCCTGTTGTTCAATAAACACAAGATTGAACATATGGATTTTAAATCCATCTAGCCAAGTTAGTACAGATATTCTTTGTCATATCATATTTTTATTAAAAATCTGATTACTGACAAATCGAAATGGTAAATGAACTATTGTTAGACTACCACTACAAACCGGTAGGCACTAGACAGCCATTTAGTCCCGATATGGAACTCCTCCACAGTGCGCATCTACAACTCCTGCTACTCACAAAAATCCGACTCAGTAGTTTCGATATTGCATGCAAACGCCTAACGTCCAAATCTCTGATCCAGCCGGCATCCAACAGTTTTAATGTCTAACTATGACGAGTCTCATACCAGGACGAAACGGTCGTCCAGGTTACAGTCAGCAGTTTCCAATTGCCCATCAGGTCAACTCATTTTACTCTTGTTGAATGCTTAAGTCTTGACTGTGTCAAGTAATACTCTGAACATGATCCTCTTGATTACTACTCATCTTTTGGTGTTCGCCTAATTCCGCTTTTATTTTACATGAGTAGGTGTGCTCGAATTAGTGAGCTGATTTAGTTAGGACTATTTTTTTAGAAATTCTCTCATATAATTTATAGCATTTTAAGCTGATCTATCTCTTTTTGCTTGTTTTTGTTTGCTTACCAATATCTTTTATAGTTTGCAAGTCGATAATCTCTATTTGCAGAAAGTTAAAATTGCATCATAGAGTTGTGGAGAATGTTCAGTGTACATATTTGAAATCATGAATCGATCAGTGTTACAAAACACCATTAGAAAGCTGAAAGTTAAGTGTCATTTATAACAACAACTAACGCTGTCGCATACATACCATGTCATATGAGTTGTATTTATAGTACTGAGCACCAATGCAAGCAAGTTTAGGATGTGGTTCTCACCCACGAAATGCAAAATGTTGCTTAAAGATTGGGATTCATCGGTACCTGAACTAGTGATAGGGAGTGAGGTAGTCGAGCGTGTAGACCGCTTCACTTATCTTGGGAGTCTCATCAGTGCCGATGGCCTGGTGACTGACGAAATCTCAGCACGGATACAGAACGCTCGATTGGCTTTTGCCAACCTGCGTCACTTATGGCGTAGGCGTGATATCCGTTCTCTAATCAAAGGACGAGTGTACTGTGCAGTAGTTCGCTCCGTTCTCCAATATGGCTGTGAAACATGGCCAGTGAGAGTAGAAGATATTCGTAGGTTACTGGTATTCGATCATAGGTATCTTCGAAGCATTGCTCGTATACTGTGGGACAACCGAGTGAGCAATGCTGTCGTTAGGAAACGAGTACTAGGTAAGGATGGCAGATCAATAGATGAAGTAATGAAAATTCATCAGTTGAGGTGGTTGGGACATATGCTGCGTATGCCTAACCACCGACTGCCTCGAAGAGCTTTGTTTTGAGGAGTAGGAGTAGGTTGAAAGAAAGCTAGGGATGACCAAACCAAAATCCAGGAAGTTACTGACAAGTGGACAGAATCATGTTGGTAGGTGTCGACTATCTGTTTCGGGGTCCTCGAGATGATAATAATCGATGGTTAGAGACCTTGAATGACATGGCTCAAAACTGTTTGCAATGACGCAGGTGTATTTATTCATTGTGTTCTCTCAAATCCTAATCTTCTGGATTCTTCAACACCTCTAGTTTCGACTTTCTAAACCTATCACACTGAATCATTATTCTTGAATAATATCTTCTAATCTAATTTCTTGTTATAACGAATGAATACTGTGTAAAAAATTCTCTATTCTACACCTATTTTGTTTTTAGAAAAAACGTAAAACTAATCAAGTCAAATAATAATAATAATAATACTAACAGTGACATTTTCGAACGCCAGTTACAATTCTTATTTTCTGTCTAATGTAAGTATTTACATATATATATATATATATATATATATATATATATATATATATATATATATATATATATATATATATATATAATGTAGTATGTATTTTGTTTAAATGAATGCATGATCATGAATCTGTAAAATATGATTAGCGCGAATTTAATTTTTTCTGTCATTGAGACACAACCATATGCATGATACAGCATAAACACTGAATGCCTGTATATACAACAACGAAAAAATGTAATAGGTAAGTTAGAATGAATAGACTTTCGAAGGAAAAAACTAACACTCTAAGAAATTTACAATTTACCAGTATACAGATCGTTGTTTTTTGCCGTGAAATTATGAATGAATCATTGTGTTAGACCAGTAGTGGAAACCTGTAAGTAGGCAGTGCGCATCCACGACTCCTGCTCCTCACAGGAGTGGGCGAGGCAGCGCAAAATCGCTAGATCAATCAGAGTTAGACATTTTCACCGTTGGATTCCGGCCCGGTGGTCCAATGGTTAGGCGATCGCGAACAATACCGAAGGTGCCAGGTTCGAATCTTGCGGGGAGCAGGAGTTGTGGATGTGCACTGCTGATGACTCCCTTACCAGGACGAAACGGCCGTCCAGTGCTTCCAGGATTCTAATCGTGGTCTAACAATGATTGGCTGATGATTTCAAATGTGTAAAAACACAAACCTCCAAAAATCTACCCCTAAATATGTAAATAAGTTAATCCATCAGATAGCTGAACAGATTTTTTTGAATACGATACAAGGTGATTCAAGCGCCAACTTTGGCTGGATTTATCAACCATCCTCAGATATCAGATACACTTAGAATTTCTCAAACAATTTGTCCCTTGATAGAACATGGTTTTCTATTTCCCACATTAATCGGCTCATCTGATGTTAACTGATTTTGAAGCCACCTAGGTACATGTTCCATAACCCTTGATTGCACAGTCCGATTACTGCTCCCTATGTATGTGTGTCCACACAAACATGTAAATTGATAAATGCAATGGGATGTGATGTAATCATTCGAGCAACGTTTAGGTGTATGTGGAATCATAGGCTTAGTCTTTTCAATTACAATCCGTTTAGCAGCGTTGTCTGTTTTCTCTATGACTGCTTTTATTCTCAGTCTGGTTAATTTTTTTCAACCTTATAATATGATATATTTCATATTTAGAGAAGACACATTTTATTCCCGGAAAGAAGTACACCTTATATTCAGTCTTTCATTTGGAAAACCAGTATTCGGCTGGCTTGTGACGGTGAGTATTCGGTATCTTCCTAAATTCTGTATATCATCGTCCTGATGACTGTTACCACAGAATGCAATCGTGGTTACCACAGTTAATCGATAAAGCTAGTCGAATGACTATATGTGTAAGCGGTAAGCAATGCCCAAGCATATATGAGCATACAAGCTTAACAATTATAAAAGTACAACATGTACGTGATTAGGTGCAAATTATCTTCTTATGCATGTCTTCTGCTCTTCAGTGTACACTGATCGTAACACAAACTTTGATATTCTTCCATTCTTCACGTTGGCGGCCAAATATAGACACCATCAAGCTACAAACTACTTACATGCCACTTTGTAAGTAACATCTATCACTCTACTATTGATAATAATGATAATGATACTGTTATGCTCGTCATTTGATATGCTTGAAACTATCGCGAGTTCACCTTAATCAATAAACGAGAACGAGACAATGAACCGGAGACACGGTAGGCTACTCTGATCCGTTGCCCTAACTAACTGAAGATAAAGTCTTGATGTGTCGCAGAAAGTGTAGTCTACAAACACCTAGCAAGCACAATGCAATCAAGCACACAAATCGCGTTTATTTATACTTGATAGAAACGTCCTTTGGAGAGTAACATAAATGACATACTAAAACAACACATCAGCCAACCACAGCCAAAGATTTTCCTAGTGGAAATGTGATCTCAGGGTCAACTGATCAGCCCATCAATAAAATCCAACATAAAACATTTATCAAGCGAGTTTTGGGGATCTAACATCCCCAGCAGGTACACAGCCTAACACCACAGTTATCAATGTTTTTTTGCCTGGTCTTCAGTTGGTTTATTAAAGATTAAACTTTTTTTGCCCACATTCACTAAGTCATCTTATTCAAATGATATATTTGAGTAGTATGATGTGACAGTCTTGAAATTATTATGTATGACGTTATTTTTATGGTTTTGCTCCCTTTCTATTGCAGGACGACCAAAGATGAATGTTTTGGAAGGAGAGAGGAACAAGCTTTGAGTAAACTGAACTTGCAAGCTCATGTATGAGACTATTTTGTAAGTAGGCTTTCCCTTATGTAGTAAGTTCACCTAAAAACCTGTTGCTGCCACTCCAAGTTCTCGCTTGATGTGAAATTCTTGATTAAGGTTGTTAGTTATGATTCTAGGTGTTCTCTGCGCGTCAAGAACTGCTGATAATATGTATTACATGATACTGATTATTGAATTTGATTTCGATAATCAATATTTACTTGTCAGTTAAAAAATTTGAATATACAGTACATACGAATAAGGAGACTCACTGGATTTTGAAAATTCTGTATAGTTTTTATTTGAAGAACAAGTTAATTTACCCTTCTATCTTCAGCAAAAGCGGAAGACTTTAGAAACAAGCACATCACTAGTAATATATTGGATAAACTGCAGAAGTTTCTTATCAATGTCACTAAATCTTTGGGAAAGGCATTCTAATCTGTTCAATATTTGCTTTTGTCTTATTTTCGGAAAATTCGTGATATTTCGGTTTGTCAAATCAAAGCTGTTTATTTGTAATACATCTGTGTACATGCTTATGCATAATTTCACTTGACCTTGAGAACCATGTTTCAAGGTCATCCACAAGGTCAAGCTAGCTGATTCAAACAAGTACAAACTGAACAGTTATGTAACCTACAATCTATAAAAGAATTCCCTAATCTAATAAGCTAAATCTTTCGATGTTAAAAACCACACACAATCAGTCTATCCCTCATTTCCTTGTCGTTTTTATTAATTTTCCCATACTGAATGAAAATCAATGTTTACTGCGTTATTATCCTTCATCTGTAATGTTTTTTCGCTTTCAAAATTCAAAATTTAAATTCTTACCACATTATTCAATCACAATGTGTATGTATTTTATTTTTCTCCTAAATCATATATATGTTCACCACCAAACTGAACAATTATTTCCTGAATTATCTATCTACAATTGTTGATGTGCTTTTTGAAGTCAGTTTTTTTTCACAACATTAAAACAACTAACTTCCTTTCTTTGAATATTTTTTATTGAATATATAAATTCAGTTTAAAATTTATCACTGAATCCCATTCATTCTATAATTTTTTTGCATACTGTAAGGTTATTTATGAATAGATGGTATCATTGACATGAAGTGTTTCTTTACTGGACATTTCAGATTGTGTTTTTACTTGTCAATAAGTAATCTACATTTTGTAATCAATGTTCAAGAATTAAGAAGGATTTTTCTAGAAAAAAAGAATGTGACACTATTTGTAATATAGAGAATGAATCTAACTTATGAAATTAGTCTTCTGATTTTTTTTTATTTGCTTACGCCTATTACCACCTCCGGCCAATGGAGCATAGGCTGCCGCTAAATAAGCATTCTCCGACCTATTCCGTCCTGGGTCTGTGGTGCGCGCTACTTATAAGTAGTATATGATGCGAGTGAAAACGTGATGTCTGGCAGAAGAAGATGGGGGAAGATCAAGAAAGGAAGAAGAGTGGGAACACAATGGAATTTGTACGAAATGCATGAATAAGTGAAATGTCAGACAATGGATTGATGTTTTGCAAATTAACGGTTTACTATATGGTTTTCCTATTTTACTGAGTAACTCTGTAATTTTTGTTAAATACAATTTGGTCGCCCTCAGTTGTGTTCTCCTTCACTACATTTGGTGTCGCTGCCTACAAAAAAGGATGAAGATTCCATGGCCGAAGGAGTTTGAGGACGGAGATTTACGGAGCTTCCTGAAGGAATTTGAGGCCGTAGCGGAGCTGGTGGGTGTGAAGGGGCCCGGGGCGGATTTGGTGATGCTGGGGGCGATGCTGAGAGGTAGGGCAAAAGCCATATATGACAACTTGGACGGTGCTGGCGGGGAGACGACGTGGGAGACGGTCACCGTGAGGCTGATGACGGAGTTCGACAGCCCAGTGGACAGGGAAAAGGCGCTGCAAGAGTTCCGGTTGGCGAGGCTGCTGGTGACCCGCTGTTGCTTGCTGTGGAGCTCACCAGATTGTGACGCCGTGTTCTGCCGATTATCGATGAGGAGTCGGAGGCACAGTTGTTGACATCGCAGTTTATCGAGAGTGCGCCTGCCGCCTTGTCCCAGCAGCTGAGGCTAGTAAACGCAGCGCAACCTATGGATATCGGTGAACTGGCGAAGGTGACTCGTCAGCTGATGACACGAACAGTAGCTCAATTCGGGTGCAAAAAGCATGAGATAAATACTTTCGAGAAGAAGATTGTGGAGTTAGAGCATGAGATAGCAGCATTACGAGTAGATCATAAAAGGAACGATAAATGTAGTGAAGGAGAACACAGGTGAGGACAACCAAATTGTATTTATCTCAAATTACAGAGTTACTCAGCAAAATAGGAAAACCATATCGTAAACGCGTAATTTGCAAATCTTCAATCCATCATTAATCCATTGTCTGACATTTCACTCACTATTCATGCGTTTCATATAAATTCCATTGTGTTCCCACTCTTTTCCTTTCTTGATCTTCTCCCATCTTTTGCTGCCAGACATTACGTCTTGACTCGCGTCATATACTACTTATAAGTAGCGCGCACCACAGGTCTTCTTTTCAAGTTCTACTCAATGATTGGTCATTCTTCTCATGGCTGCCTCCAATACTAGGCGTACTGTGTTTCTTTTAGCTTTGATGATCCCAAGTGAGGGCTTGTCTTGTAACGCAGTTTGTTGCTTTCCAATTGAGAAGACTGAGGCAGGCGCGATAGATTGTATTAAGCAAATTTACTTTCTTAGTCAATTAAAAACGAAAACATTACATTGAACACTCTATTTGCACACCATCTTTGAGTCGTGACTTCCAACGCTCCATCCTTCTTCCATTCCTGTTGTTGCTTCCTTTCCTTCCTGTCGGTACTCCATTTACTTCTCGCTTTTGCTCCATTTGCTTTCCGTTTTCTTCTTGTGACCGTGAGAGTTCTTCTTTCACGTCCCTTCTTATACTACTTATATCGTTCGTATAAGTAGCACACACCACACAATAACTCTAGTGCTTCTTCCTGTTTTCTTTGTCCGTTGCTGTTTTACTAGAGTAATACAAATCATTTTTATAAAAAAAACATAAGTAATAATAATAGTGTACAGTTGATATTTGAAATACCTGATACAGGTTTGAAAATGTCAAGGACAAATTGTGAACGAATTGAAATGTACGCGTCTATTTGATTAATTATATATAAGATCATATATGCTTATCATTTTTTTAGTTATTATATCCAAAAATATATGTCTCGCATAAACATTTGATTTGTTTGCAAAATCTGTTTGTTAATAAAAAATAGCTTTTTGTTGATTTGTGTTTATGTTATCAGTTACAGTCAATTTCATGTTGATTGGTTCATGTATTTTCTAAACAATTCAGTCGAGTTATATAGTGACTGAGCCTCCAAGTTTTCCCCGGGGTTTATTATCCAACACACAAGTTGATGATTAGAGAGCGGTAAGAATGAAAGTAAAAAAACTCAAACTCGGACGATGGGTTTCCATTTCTGACTGTATATATATAGTCTCTGGAGAAAACCAACATACGCCTCGACGAAGGAGATGCGTACGTTTTTGTCACAGTCCATAAGATTCAAAATTCACTAAAAAATCAATGTACACATTCACTAACAGACCTCAAAATAAAAACTGTCGTTTAGTCTCTGTAATAAAGTTCCCATATCAATACAAACACTTAAACCCGTTTATTTCTTTCTCAGGTACCTTTCTAGTTTATGGCGAATAACATTAGAACCAACCTAATGCCCTTCTTATCTAACGGTGCTGAAGAACACTTCGTTCACTTTTTAGAGTCAGTTAATTTACCTCAGTAAATGACTTCACTGTACACCTATTATAAGTCAATAGACAGTAATTCCCTTTAACTTCGTATTCACGTGACACAATCACTCGATTTGAAATTAAAACGTCTCAACACACTACTTTGGATATTCAGATAATTATAATAAGGCTTACTGAACATTTGAAAAAGAGCATTTACTCACACAGTAAGTTGAGTTGTTTTACACGAGCTGGAATGATATAACTCTGTGTGATAGGTAACATTGTTAAAAAAAATATAAGAGAATCTAAATTGATATTTGATCGTTTTATTGAAATTAGCTGAAAAAAAAATCAATATTTATTCTCTTAACAAAATTGCTATCAAACTGAACTCAAAGATTTACAAACAATCCTCTTAAGTGGTACAACATTTAAATGTTTACTTCAAAAAAAATATATATGTCACTTGATTGACTGCCTTGTGTTAAACACTCATGAATCGATCAATGTTAGGCTACCATGAGAAACCTGCAAACATTTAAGAGTGGCTGTTTTTGTCCTAGTGTGGGACTCATTAACAGTGCACATCCACAACACCTACTACTCGCAGGATTCGAACAAAGGATCTCCGGTCTTGTGCAAGACCGACAAACCTCTGGACCACTGAGCCAGCCGTTATACAATGCTGTTAACGTATAAACCCTAATCAATCTAGATATTTCGCTCAACTTCTCCCACACTGTCTTCGGTAGTTACTGGTCACAACTTTTGACTAGAACTCCCAAAATCTCCACACGAAACTAGTCTCTGCTGAGCAAATAATTCAGTAATCCAGGTAATTAATATACAACAATCTCCATAAATCTACAAGGGTGGCCATTTCCTCCTGGTGTGGGACTCATCAGCAGTGCACATCCACAACACCTACTACTCACAGGATTCGAATTCAGGATCTTCGGTCTTGTGCATGAACGACAAACCTATGGACCACTGAGCCGGCCGGTATCCAATTGTGTTAACGTATAAACCCTAATCAATCTAGATATTTCGCTCAACTTCTCCCACACTGTCTTCGGTAGTTACTGGTCACAACTTTTGACTAGAACTCCCAAAATCTCCACACGAAACTAGTCTCTGCTGAGCAAATAATTCAGTAATCCAGGTAATTAATATACAACAATCTCCATAAATCTACAAAGGCGGCCATTTTGTCCTGGTGTGGGACTCATCAGCACTGCACATCCACAACACCTACTACTCGCAGCATTCCAACCCAGGATCTCAGGGCTTGTGGATGAGCGACTAACCTATGGACCACTGAGCCGGATGGTTTCCAATGCTGTTAACGCATAAACCCTATTCAAACTAGAGATCTCGCTCAACCACTCCCACAAATGTCTTCGGTAGTTACTGGTCATGACTTTTGACTAGAACTCTCAAACTGTCCTCACGAAACTAGTCACTAATGCGAAAAATAATTCAGTAATCCAGGTAATTAATATACAACACTCACCATAAATAATCTACAATGCGAAAAAAAACAAGAACAGGTATGTTTGTGCTTGCTTAATGAATGAATAATAAATACATAGGATAAATGTATGTAAATGATGCTTTCTGTTTCTTTTTTGTTCCAATTCATTATTCATGAAACAGTGTAAGTAGTTTTGCGTTGACATTTTTATTCTAAATTCAATTGCAATTTATCATAATCTCAGAGCGCATGGACTAATGCGAATGCATACAGCATTGTTTTTTTTGGACAATTTATTTTGATTGTTAACAGAGGGAGGGAAGATTGGACATTGTATGTGTGTGAGTGTGTGTGTGTGCGCGCGCGCGCTTTTTGTCGCCCCCTCCTCCTCTTCCTCCTCCAAAGAAAACAAAATGTAACTCAATTTATTTTAATCGTATTTGTATTGTGTCAGTTCAACATAAATATGTTTCAAGGGGGTTGTGAAGATTGTTA
This sequence comes from Schistosoma turkestanicum, assembly GCA_944470395.2. Classification (NCBI taxonomy): domain Eukaryota; kingdom Metazoa; phylum Platyhelminthes; class Trematoda; order Strigeidida; family Schistosomatidae; genus Schistosoma; species Schistosoma turkestanicum. The sequence goes on from OX103974.1 coordinate 5,762,411, forward strand.
AGTTACACATTTTTGAAACCATGAATCGATCATTGTTAGACCAGCGACATTAGAAACTCTGGAAGCACTGAAAGACCGCCGTTTCGTCCTGGTATAGGACTCATAAGCAGTGCGCATCCACAATTCCTGAACCTTGCAGGATTCGAAACTAGGACCTTCGGTATAATACGCTAACGCCTAACCATCGGACCACTGAGCCTGTATCTAACGGTGAGGAGTCCCATACCAGGACGAAACGGCCCTCCAGTGCTCCCAGGTTTCTAACGGTGGTATAACAATGATCGATTCATGGTTTCAATATAAATATATAATCTTAGGTAATGTATGTACAGAATATTGATTTTTTTGAAATCGTGAATTGATCAATGTTAGACCTCCATTGGGAAACCTGGAAGCGTTGAAAGATGGCCATGTCGTCTGGGTATGGGACTCATAAGCGGAGTGCATCCACGACTGCCAGTGAAATGGAGGAATCGAACCTGGGACCTTAGATCTTCCTCGCGGACGAGATAACGCCAACGGTGATGAGTCTCACACCAGGATGAAACGGCCGTTTCTTGAGTGATTCCTGGTTTCTAATGGTAGGTCGAACATTGATCAATTCACGATTTCAAAAAAATCAATATTCTGTACATACATTACCTAAGATTATATATTTATATTGAAACCATGAAGTAACCAATGAAGTAACTCACCAACCTCCACAACCTTTTCACATACTACTTAGCTAATGGAGATCTCATCAGTACATGTGTAGTGAAGGAGAACACAGGTGAGGGCAACCGAATTGAATTTAACGAGAATTACACAGTTACTCAGTAAAATAGGAAAACCATATCGTAAACGCATAATTTGCAAATCTTCAATCAATCATCAATCCATTGTCTGACAAGTTCACTATTCATGCGTTTCATACAATTTCCATTGTGTTCCCACTCTTCTTCCTTTCTTGATCTTCCCCCATCTTCTGCTGTCAGACATTACGTTTACACTCGTGTCATATACTACTTATGAGTAGCGCGCACCACACATACAATGAAAAATTCTCTGAGTAGTTCAATAGTTGATATTATGTAGACAAAAAGAATCAATGTGTACTAGTCAATGATGAAACAAGTACTTTGATTGTTTT
>OX103974.1:5764024-5788887 GCA_944470395.2 Schistosoma turkestanicum
TTTCTTATTATCTTTTAAAATAATTAATGATTTATGAGATAAACTTACAATGATAGAACTGCTTCCAGTATAATTAGGCTGATCTGATTTGAAATTCATATCAGTCAGTACATGTATGATTTTTATATTAATAGAGATATGGAGATTGTTGTTTAAGATTGAAATTATGAATCGCTTACTGTTAGTTAGACTACCATTGAGTGCTTGAATGCACTACCTGCTTCGCTTATCGCATGTCTAGTTCTTCTATTTTGTCTGACTATAAGTACTTAGTTATGCTTCATCGCTTCATTGAGTTGGCTGGCTTACTCGCATTCTCCACTTCGCTTTGCTTTGTTTTGCTTGTACGCTTTTCGTACTCATGTCTGTTTGCATGCACGACTATCTGAAATAAATTCATCCAACCGCATCGGTATTTGACTCCTTATTAAGGTTATCGCACAAACAGTGTGTGTCTAAGTATGATATACGAAACTGGAAGAGATAGATTGTTCGACCAAACTGAATTCAGATCACAGACCATTAAAGCTCAGCCATTAAACTATCTAAGCATTCATATCAGTCAAAATAGTGGAATAAGTAATCATTTATGTGTTTTACTGTGTAGAAAATATCCATAAGCAATGTCTCAATTCGATTTTCAATTAAACCTTCCATTTTCATACATTCAGTTAGATCGATACTTTCTAATCGATCAGATATATATCAGAAATATATCAAAAAGTTATAAATTATATTTCAATTTCATCAGTGACTTAAATATACTGAATAAATTTATGAATTGAAGAGGACGAACAACGACCGTCCAGTAGGGGCTGAAAGGACTAACGTAGAGGAGTTGTAAGACTACGGTTCCAAATGAATGATGGACAAAAGTAGTACGAAACTATTGTTGGTCGTCGGTGAACATGAGATCGCATCTCCTTACATTGCTTTACTGTCTCAAGGATTAGACACGTTAGTTAGAGGTGGCTCATGAAGCAAACCAATCAGTTTGGTTTGGGCATCCAGTCAGTAATTCAGCCTACGCATGCGCTCTGTATTTGTGTGGCGTATGAATATTTAGGTGCTCCTCTGAACAAACTGTCAAGTGCTTAAATCAATAAAACTCCTGAAGAGATCTTACGAATCTCTCAATGGAACGTACTTTGTAGCAATTTTACGATTAGTGATCTCCAATCCACAAGTGTTCATTGACTCTCTAAAGAGTATATTACCACACTTGACCAATTCTATGAGTATTATTCAATACACTTGTTTGTATGGTGCAAGCAGTGAGTATTTTACCCGAAAGAATTCAGCAACATACTTCACCTTGGCTGAAAACCAGAGAGAATGGTTCAATAAGAAGGTCCATAATCGGTCACCTTGCCAACGGATTCTCGTAAGTATGCTAAATAAACGCAAGATCTGAGATCATATCCGCTTCAAATGACTCTCAAATAATTCTACACAGAAAAGGCAAGAAGTATGAGATGAATGCTTTACTATAAGGTAAATTTATTTACAGAAAAATCGGGTATTTATGGAGCCACTAATGTCCTTGTACCTGTGGAAGGTCAGAGAACCATACTAAATATAGTAACCCCATAGCTCAATAACCAATAAGAATCATATAGCATGTGATTTTATTGATTTTGTATTGAATGCTGTTTGGATACATTTCCTGGCATTTCTGGGCCGCTATTGGCCTTTTTTGGATGGATATTTTGGGAATCTTCAACAAATTATGCATATCAATACATCTTCAAGTTAATTAGTAAGTATTCAAATACAGTGAGCTTGAGTTTCGGTCAACAAGACTGAAATATTTGCTACGCCTTAAATTGATTTTATTTTATTGTTGTCATGTACTAGCAAAAGTATTTATTACCACTATTATTGTCATTAATATCCGTTTGATATAATGAGAAGGTGAGTATGAGTATGATGCAGCTGTAGAAATGAATTCCTTAAGAAGACATCTCTTCACTGAATCCATCTTTCTAATTTTCTGTCTTAATGAATAAAGATCGTTTAGATAGACATTCTTTGCACACTGCAGTGCTTAAAAGAAAAAGATTTTGAAATCATTAATCGATCAATGTTAGACTAGCATCAGAAGCGTGGAAGCATTTTAAGACGGCCGTTGCGTTGGAATTGATAAGCTCGCCAGTTGATATGCTTGAATGCTGTTACGAGTTCACCTTACTCGGTAAACGAGAGCGAAGACAAATGATGCAGTGACACAATAGGCCATTCTAATCCGTTTGTCCCCCGACTGGCTAACTAGATCAAGAAGTCTTGATAAGGCATAAAAGCATCCAGTTTATTCGAGGTTGCTAAGCACGCAAATCAAGCTTTTTTATACAATGATAGAACCGCCCTTGGTGAGAGCCACAAAATAGAGTATTAAAAAATCCGTCAACCAACGACAGTCAAGGATTTCCGAGTGGGAAATATATGCTGTAGTTCAAATAAGAGTCTCTTGGCGCGAAAACTTAAGAATTCAAAATTTCAGGGTTAATTTACATAATTAGGACCTCTTCCAAGTGAGTTTAATAGATCTGATATCCCCAACATGGACTCTTCGACAGTGCACATTGACTACTTCCACCAGTCTCACAATTCGAACTCAGAACAATTTGACTCGAGCGCGAACGCTTACCCTCAATACCACTGATCAAACATCCAACAGTATCAATGTCTAACTTCAATCAATCTTTGTCAGACTTACCTAACCTCGTCCACCGTCTTCGATGAGCACTGCTTCACACCATTAGTCACGACTTCTCACTAAGAACCCAGAGAAACTTCCTCACGAAGCTAGTCGGTCCCTAGTGGATACATAGATGCAAATAACAATAATAATGATATTTTGGGGCACAGTTTTGGAGGTTTGCGTTTTTACACATCAATCATTGTTAGACCACCATTAGAAACCTGGAAGCACTGGACGGCCGTTTCGTCCTGGTATGGGACTCATCAGCAGTGCGCATCCACTACTCCTGCTCCTCACAGGATTCGAACTCGGGACCTTCGGCATCGTAGGCGAACGCCTTACCATCGGACCACTGGGCCAGCATCCAATGGTGCTAATGTCTAAGTCTGAATGATCTACGGATTTTGCGCCCATTTGTCTTTGGTAGTTACAGCCTACACCCGATAGGGTTGAACTCCATTGGTCACGTCTTCTCAGCGAGAACTCCGAGAATTTCCTCACGAAGCTAGTCACTAGTGAGCACTGTTACGATATGATATCAACAAAAGCCATTTTAAAAAAGCCCTTCTTCATTCATTCATTTTATTATTATTCTGTCAATAATATAAAAACTTTCCTAATGTATTCTTTACTTTCTTTTTTCAACTCATCACCAAAAATTGACATCCCTTATTTAAGTACAAGCAAAGATTTGTACAGAATAATCATCATTGAATCAGTTTATTCATATTAGAAATAATACTGATGTACACAACAAGTGATTCTTTTTTTCTCTCTCTCTCTCTCCTATAATCTACTTACTACTTAACTAGCTAACTGACTGACTGACAGTGTGTAAATAATGCAAGAAACCATTTGTCTTTAACGTTTAAGTCATAATAGACAATAGATTGAATCTTGTATTACTGTTTTATATATATATATATATATATATATATATATATATATGAGACACAGATGCACACACACACATATAACCATGCACAAACAGGAAATGAAATAAAATACGAAGAAGTACAGTAGGAAATAGTAACAGTTCATTGAAATATTGTTATATCACATCTCCATTGTAATGAAAGGTAACCGAGGAGAGAGAGAGAGAGATTGAAAGAGAATACAAAATCACATCTCAAGCAGAAGTCGCGGGTTTGATTCCTGCCGGTAGTGGTGTGGTGCGCGCTACTTATAAGTAGTATATGACGCGAGTGTAAACGTAATGTCTGGCAGCAGAAGATGGGGGAAGATCAAGAAGGGAAGAGTGGGAACACAATGGAATTTGTATGAAACGCATGAATAGTGAGTGAAATGTAAGACAATGGATTGATGATGGATTGAAGATATGCAAATTACGTGTTTACGATATGGTTTTCCAATTTTACTGAGTAACTCTGTAATTTTCGTTAAATACAATTCGGTTGCACTCACCTGTGTTGTCCTTCACTACATTTGGTGTCGCTGCCTGCACGAAGGAAGGAGCTCACGTGGCCGAAGTAGTTTGAGGACGGAGATTTGCTGAGCTTCCTGGAGGGGTTCAAGGCCGTGATGCGGCTGGTGGGTGTGAGGGGGACCGAGGCGGAGTGGGTGGTGCTGGGGACACTGTGGGGAGGGGAGGGGAGGCAAAGGCTGTATACGACAGCTTGGACGGTGCCGCCGGGAAGACGGCGTGAGAGACGGTGACGCAGCGAATAGTGACGTATGCCATACTATGTGTATACCATATGCTATACTGCTGCTATATAAAGCTGAAGGTATCCTATGAGGCTAGAGGTTCGCTGTGAACATTTTGATTGGTTTGGCATTGTTTTGCCAAGTATTGCTAACAGTTTGTATACAAAATTGGTTTGCAGCATTCCAGAAGGCCATTTTCATTAGTTTGCCGTAGTGTTGCATATCATCACTGTTAATAAAAATGAGTTTGACGGTCATGTAAGCGAGATGGGTCGAATTAGCCTGTTCATGTGGTGCATGGGTCGGAAATAATCACGATACATATATACTAGTGTATATAAATGGTGTGAATGGTCCACCAGGGTATCAGGTACTTGTTTGGTAGTTGCCCCACAAAATTGAACTGTACAGTACACATTGTAGTGCTAACATATGGGCAGTGTTTTAGGTTCTACACAAAATTACCCTTGACAATAGAGAGTTAATTGATATAATTTTGTGAAAACGTATATATCGAGCGACAAGTTTTCTTGGTTCGCCTTTGATAATGTCCATGACATACTTAGAATGTAGTTTGGACTTTAAAAGTTTCCACTCCTCGATTGTCAATGAAGTAACTTAACCTGTTACAATGATCCGACTGTTTTTTTTCAAATAGCCTTTTAAATCAATAAATCAATGATTACTTGGAAGTACGATCGATTTCTAAATATTCAAACACGAGATGAAAAAAAAGGTTTTTAACTTGTAATGAAAAAAATTAATTTATTCAGTTTTGAAAAACTCAATGACATTTTTAACAAAACAAAAATATCATCCATACTTTTTTTATTCAATGTTATATATCTAGACAATTGAAAGTTGATATAACAGTTTTAAGGAATAAATTGATCATCTAGGTAGGTAAATTGTCTGTGATATCTGGTAATATCATTATCATCAGACATTATTGGATGACATCATCTAGAAAGTCATTGAAAAATGAGAATAATAAAAAAATGGTTGTCCTTACAAGTTTAGAGATCTTCATCAGTAGCCAGTAGCGACCCTTTAATTGTATCTTATCGAAGATATTTATGTTTTGCGATGAACAGAATAATTATGAATCTAATGAGTTAGCAATGTGGGTTTTGTAGAAATTGTGGCTCTCCCAAGGACGTCTCTATCATGTATAAATAAACTCTATTTGTATGCTTGTCAACCTCGTATTTTCTGGGTGCTTGTAGAATACACTTTTCCTACGCCTTATCAAGACTTCTCGAAATTGTAATCCCGGCCTGAGACAAATGGATTAGAAAAGCCTATCCTGTCACGGCAATATTTGTCTTCGTTCCGTTAACCGAGTAAGGTGAACTCGTAATAGTTTCACGCATATCAATTAACGAGCATATCACTCGTATACGAATAAGTTTTACTTTTTATCAAAAATCGACTTAGGCTAGATAATCGTTGGAATTCTGTGAGGATCGAACGTCTGCTCCATTTTTGTGTGTAAAGCTACTTAGCAGTGAGTATTCAGGTCCAGAAAGAATCCAACTCCTTTTATTGTCAAAATTATTATGTGTAATAGAATGTCCTATAAATTTTGTTAGACATTTACAGTCCAGTCATAATGTGGTGCGAGCTACTTATAAGTAGTATATGACGTGAGTGTCAACTAATGTCTGGCAGCAGAAGATGGGGGAAGATCAAGAAAGGAAGAGTTAGAAGAACACAATGGAATTTGTATGAAACGCATGAATAGTGACAATAGATTGATGTTTCGCAACAGTAACAGTCTAGTTCGATATGATGAACTGATATTTTGCAAATGAACGATATACGATATGGTTTTCCGATTTTACTGAGTAACTCTGTAATTTTCGTTAAATTCAATTCGGTTGCCCCACCTGTGTTCTCCTTCACTACAATAATACTTACCTACTTACACCTGGAACATAGGCCATCGATCAGAGATTTATTTTTTCTGGTTTAGCGTCTTTTTAACGAGTTACATTTCTACAACATGCAGTCACTAGTCCAACCCTCCTCCATTATCCGAAGCTATGAACCCGGCAGTAACGCTATGAAGAGCTTCAAGCGGAGTTGTGCAGTCACATAACTACTCAAAAAATAAATTCTGTATTAACCGCAAAAATACGAATATTGACAATCCTCATATTATGTGTAGATCAAATTGAAAACAACCACTGGAGGATATAACTCAATATTTATAAATTAACAACTGAATAGAAAAACAGTTTTATTATGCATAAATTATTCATTCATATAACTAACCATTGATTAAATATTTATTCACGGACAAGGATGACATTCGTTTGTGCACATAGACAAAGAGAGAGAGAGAGATAGAGATGAATGTTTTGTTATTTCAGTTTAGTTTTACTGAAATATTCATCATTTTTGTCTTATCAATTGTACCTATAGAAAAGATTTTAGGAAAAATTATTCACAGGATTCAACTAGTACTATTGCTACTAATACTCATGTATATAGTAGTAGTAATAGTAGTAATAGTATTAGTAGTAGTATAGTAGTAGTTTTAGTAGTATAAGTAGTAGTAGTCGGAGTAGTAGTGGCAGTAGCAGTCGGAGTAGTAGTGGTGTAGTGAACGAGAACACAGGTGGGGCAAACGGATTATATTTAACGAAAATTACAGAGTTACTCAGTAAAATAAGAAAACCATATCGTAAATCGTTCATTTGCAAAATATCAGTTCATCATATCGAACTGGACTGTTCCTGTTGCAAAACATCAATCCAATGTCACTATTCATGCGTTTCATACAAATTCCATTGTGTTCTAACTTTTCCTTTCTTGGTCTTTCCCCATCTTCTACTGCCAGACATTACGTTGACACTCACGTCATATACTACTTATAAGTAGCTCACACCACACTCGTCCCCCCTTTTAATAAGCTGTCATCGTAGTCTTTCAAAACAGGGACCCTGGTCAGTTAACATCACCTTCCGTATTCCGTGACACGCTACAATATGCCGGATTACCACTTCGGTCATTGTTCTTGCCCGCTGGTCTGGAATGTGTACGGTATCTATCCAAAGTGTAGCGTTTACTAGTTCCCGCTGCAGGAATACGGCCGCAGGCACACTTTCGATAAATTGCGACGCCAAAAACTGTGCCCGCGAGTCCCCATTCATACTCGGCAGCGTACGGCGCAGCAACATCGTGAGCTGCACAGCCAGCACCAACGGGTCACCATCAGCCGGCAGCCTCAGCAGCCGGAACATCTGCGGCGCCTCCCCCCTGTCCACCGGGCTGTCGAACTCCGTCATCAGCCGCCAGGTGACCGTCTCCCAGGCCGTCTTCCCGGCGGCACCGTCCAGGCAGTTGTATACCTCCTTCGCCTCACCTCCCCGCAGCGTCTCAAGCACCGCCAACCCCGCCCCGGACCCCACCGGCTCCACCGTGGCCTCAAACTCCTCCGCCAATCTCCGTCACCCAACTCCTTCGGGCCACGAGAGCTCCTTCCTTCGATCCTGGCAGCGACACCAAATGTAGCGAACGAGAACACAGGTGGGCAAATGAATTGTATTTAACGAAAACTACAGAGTTACTCAGTAAAATCGGAAAACCATATCGTAAATCGTTCATTTGCAAAATATCAGTTCATCATATCGAACCGGACTGTTCCTGTTGCCAAACATCAATCCATTGTCACTATTCATGCGTTCTATACAAATTCCATTGTGTTCTTCTAACTCTTCCTTTCTTGATCTTTCCCCCATCTTCTGCTGCCAGACATTACGTTGACACTCAGGTCATATACTAATTATAAGTAGCTCACACCACAGTAGTAGTAGTAGTAGTAGTAGTAGTAGTAGTAGTACTAGAAGTAATGATCTTGTGTTGAGTTCTATCTATTTGAAATGTAAGCTATTACTTGGCAAAAACTACCAGGAAATCATGTCATTACATTGATGAAGATCAAAATTTAGTTAATTTTTGAGTCTCCTTTTTTTCTAAATGTTACGTCGCCTAACTATGCAGACTACTATTTATCATCATTGAAATGATAAATTAGCTTCATTTATTTAAAAGTCAGCAGTTTAGCATTTTTAATTGGCAATTTATTCACTAGTGACTAGATCCGTGAAGAAGTTTCTAGCAACAAATTCTAGTGACCTGTGGAGTTCAACGCTGGTCAGGTGTGAAGCTGTGTTCATTGAAGACTATGGATGAGATTGCGCAAGACCGTGAATTGATCAAAGTTATATACTTACACCTTTGGATACCGGATATGTAGTGAACAGGTCAGGCGTTTGCATGCAACACTGAATTTCCTTGCTTCGGATCCTGAGAGTAGCAGAAGTCGTGGATGTGCACTTCTGATGAGCCTCATCAGCATCGTGCATCCACGATTCACACTAATCACAAGAATCGAACTCAGGACTTCAGTTTTGAATGTGAGCATTGACACTGATACATTGTTGGACTACCTTTAGAATCCTGAAAGCACTGGAAGACGGTCATTTCGTTTAAGCGTGAGACACATCAGCAGTGCGCATTCATAACTCACACTTCTTAGAAGAATCGAACCCAGGACTTCAGTCTTGCACGCGAGCATTGACGCCAACTGATAATGACTCAGTCGTCTAGATGTTAGGCGTTCGTGTGCAAGACCAAAGGCTCCGTGCCTCGAATCCTGATAGTTGCATAGATGCACAGTACTGATGAGTCCCTTTCCAAGACGAAATGACCGTCCAGATTTCGAATGGTAATCTAACAATGATTGTTTGATGATTTCAAATGTGTAAAAACACTAATCTCTATAACTCTAATTGAAAATCTCTCCTATTTTAAATATATATAACTTTTAATCAGACAGATATTTGTCTTGAATAGTCTAAAACAATTAATCCCTTTTCATTATCGAATTTTGATAGAAATAACAAGAGAAGATTGAAAAGTGTGATGTGATGTATTTGCGCTACGTAACTTCGAACAGTCTGGTTCATACACACACACATATATATATATGCAATACACTTGTCAAGGCATTCTATGTATATATATATATATATATATATATATATATATATATATATATATATATGAATATTAATAAAACGTCAACTAAATCAAAGTTCACATAAACATATAAGGTGAGAAGTGTAAATAAAGGTGAGTGGATTACACACAGTAGCATAGGTTTGTGTTGTACGCGGTGTACGTGGTGTATATCCGAAGCCAAGGAATAGATAAATGCATATGCCTTAATATTCCCTTAGGAAATCATAGCTAGTGTATTTTTTTTTAGCAAACGGAAGAAAGAAATTAAAACCTTTTTAATTAAGTCTGGTGCTTTTCTCATTATTCCAGTAATAATGAATAAATAAAAAACGGTTATAGAGATTGTTGAAATTACGTTTTGAAATCATGAATAGACCAAGGTCAGACCACTCTATTAGAAATCTGGAAGCACTGAAAGATAGCCGTTTCATCCTCGTATAGGACTGCCTCATCAGCAATGCGCTTCCACGTCTACCTCTACGCGCCGTATTCGAACCCAGGACCTTTGTGTTTGGTTATAGACATTGGATTTCATAGCTAACAGCGTAATAGATCATGTACACTGAAAATTTTCAGATACTGATTTTTGAAATCATGAATCGATCAATGTTAGACCATTTTTAGAAACCTGAAAACACTGGACGGCAGTTTCGTCCTGACATGGAATACCCTGTTACGTTGTGAAGTAGTGCTCACTGAAGACAGTAGATGAGGTTCTGAAAGACTATGAATTGATCAAAGTTAAACAATAATACCGTCATACACCGTCTCAGTGGTCAAGACGTTGGGCATTCGCGCGCGAGATCTGAGGTTCTGGGTTCGAATCCTGCGAGGTGCAGAAATCGTGGATTTGAACTGCTGTTGAGTACCATACCAGGACGAAACGGCCGTCCAGTGCTTCCAGGTTTCTAATGGTGGTCGTACATTGGTCGATCCATGATTTCAAAAGGTAACTAAACAATCTTCACAACCCCATAATGCTGATACTGATTTCTCCTGTTAGTCCCAATAGTCTTAAGTACTCCAATCTTAGAATAGACTAGAGTGAAGAATATTTTAATCTGTAAAAGATAACGTAAGCTATTTATCAAATTGCCAATGACTTTAAAACCTCTGAGAACAAACTCCTACAAATATCGATGATTAACAAGACCAAAGTAATCAATATATACTTAAGTGGCTGCGTTGAACACGATATAGGGCTCCCCACTTTAATGGCTTGTGTCACAACGCAAGCCCTCACTTTGAATCCCCAAGGCCAAAGGAAAAGAGTTAGATTAAAGAACACATTACTTCGAGAAATTGAGACAGAGATTAGAAGAATGAACAAAAATTGGACAGAACTAGAGAGGAAGACAGAGGACAGAGTTGGTTGGGTAATGCTAGTGGGCAGCCTATGCTCCATTAAGGGGTCACAGGCGTAAGTAAACTAAGTAAGTTATCTCTCTTATTGTGTTTTTTTCGTAAATTTCTCAAGGAATCAATTCACTTATTTTCTTCTGTAAAGCTTAAAGTATCTATTCTTGAACTAAGCATTCTATTGAGTTTTTTATTACTCGGAAGATGTAAAGCTTCAGAGGTGTGTTCGTTGCTCTATTCAGTTGCTTGTTTCTGTTTTAGTTCGTCATTATTTAACTGTCAGCTGCATTTTGTCAATGGAACATCCTACAAGACTATCCAACCGGCAAAATTAGTTTATAACTGGCTAACAAGTGTTTTTCAAGTGAACTAATAGAAGTAAAGTACCATTTAAAAGTTATTCACTATCTACAGAATAAACTCAAGTAAATCTTGTCTATTATAGATAACAGTTTCACTAAGTAATTCACATAACATCCAAATAAGAAATTAACCTTGAGTTGGAATTTCCTTACGTGTCTTGACAAGCAAAAGTTTCTCAGTTAGTCTAACCGGATCTAATGTAATATTTTGCCTCTATAGGTAGGAGAATATCACTTACTTACTTACTTACTTACTTACTTACTTACTTACTTACTTACTTACTTACTTACTTACTTACTTACTTACTTACTTACTTACTTACTTACTTACTTACTTACTTACTTACTTACTTACTTACTTACTTACTTACTTACTTACTTACTTACTTACTTACTTACGCCTGTTACAGCCAGTAGAGAATAGCCTAACGACAAGCATTCTCCATCCTGATCACTCCTGGACCTTCCTTTCTAGCTCTTTCCAATGATTGTTCACTCTTCTCATATATGTCTCCATTTCTCGGTGTAATGTGTTCCTTGGCCATCCTCTTCGCCGTTGGTCTTGAGAATTCCAAATGAGGGCTTGTCTTGTCACGCAGTTAGGTGTTCGCTTCAATGTGTTATCTATCCTTGCTCAGGCATTTCGTCCTGATTTCTTCCTCTGTTGGAATCTGATTTGTTGTTGATGGTGTCTGATCAGTGAATCCGAAGTATTTTAAGTGTACAACCATCACAAATACTTGTATCGTCAGGATCATGGCTTTCATGGTTCTCCAAGTTTTTTCGTTCCATACAGTAAAACTGACTTCACATTTTTTATTGAAAGTTCTAACTATAAATACTCGACTATATTGCTAGTGATAAACGAAGTTATTATGAAGTTAGTTATTTAGGCGAAAATGGACTTTGAGTAGTAGTAGTAGTAGTATATGAATTGAACATTGTAGAAAATGGGCAGTAATGAAAAATGAAGCGAATTAATCCGCTATTCACATGGAAAGATAGATAGATATTTTTAATATAATCAAATATCCAGTCAAGCGTTATTTAAGAAAACTTTCATCTTGAAATATGTTAAGTCATGTTGAATGTATATATACATCATATTTGAGAATAAATGACTGACATAATGAAATAAAGTGTGTCTGTTAGCGATAAGTTGTTGAATAAATACTTGAATGAAGAAATTAGCTGTAATAATGAAACATGATAAAAAGATAGTTAAATAAACGAAGTACAAATAATTGGGTAATGGTCAACAAGATAACAGAAAGTTCATGCTTGAGTAAACTTACTACTGTAATTTAATGACATCGCAATCAGTAAAGCTAGTAGTTTACGATGAATGGAAGATAGAAGCTCTGATGCATATTCTCGTTCTGTGTTCTATATATTTCTCAAACACACCTGGATTGTGCTATCCATCTGTATCTGACAATTCATTTTTCAGACATAACTTCAGGGTGATATTTCTGCTGTACATCTATTTATTGCATCCTAACAAATTTTTAGGAATTATCAAATTCATAGTTCAATAAACTGAATGAAGATGTTATTGTGAGGAAACATTGTTCAGTATTTCTAAACTACATAAAATGAGGCTACTCGTTGCAACTCCTATCAACCTACTACTTATTTACTTACTCCTGTTACCTCTGATGGAGCATAGGCCACCCATCAGTTGTCTCCAACCAACTCAGTCCTAGGCTTCCCTTTCCAGTTCTTTCCAGTTTTCGTTAATTCTTTTCATGTCTTTCTCTATTTCTCGGCTTAATGTGTTGCTTGGCCTTCCTCCTTTCATTTGACCTTGAGGGTTCCATGTGAGGGCTTGTCTCGTGACTCAGTTAGGTGCTTTTCGTAGTGTATGTCCTATCCACTTCCATCGCTTCTTCCTGATTTCCTCCTCCACTGGAATCTGGTTTGTTCTCTCCCACAGTGGGTTGTTGCTGATGGTGTCTGGCCAACGAATCCGAAGTATTTTGCGTAAAAAATGTTAAATAAACACTTGTATCTTCTGGATGATGCCTTTCGTAGTTCTCCAAGTTTCCACTCCATACTGTAGAACTGTCTTGACATTTGTATTGAAAATCCTGATTTTGTTTTGGTTGAAAGTTGTTTTGAGTTCCAGATATTTTTCAACTGTAGAAATGTAGCCCTTGATTTGCCAATCCACGCCCTCATATTTTGCATCTGATCCACCTTGATTGTCGATGATCCTGCCAAGATATGTAAAGGTGTTATGTCCTCCAAGGCATCTCCATCAAGCGTGATTTGGTTGGCGCATGTTGTGTTGTATCGTAGAATCTTATTTTTCTCTTTATGTATGTTGAGACCTGCTGTTGCTGAAGTTACTGCTACAGTGGTCGTCTTCTTTTGCACTTGTTATTGCGCGTACGATGGATAAAAATCAAACCATTTTCAAGAGTTTCCCTCGGAATAACTAAAGATTTAACAGCGCTAGGCGATAAAACGTAACTGTCACAAAACTCTAGAGACCAAAATTTCTTGCTATTTCACAACTTGAGCATAAAGCTTACTTGAATCCTTTAGAAAAAATAATAGCTTCTTATTAGATAGAAATCCAAAACTTTAAAGTTTCGGCCTTTACCGTTTGATAATTCTTGCCTTGATCGACCGAACTCTTTGATGTACCATAAGTACCATAGTAGTACACTGAAAATAAAATAGTCAGCCTAATTTTATTTCCCTAAAACTAACGTACATACACATGTTGATCGATCGATTTTAAAACAGTCATACTCGTCAGACAACGACGATAACTATGGTCAATAGTGACAATTAATATTTTTTTTTTCACAAAAAGAAACAGTTCATTTTCTTTTCAGTAAAAAAAAACTGTATTTTCAAGCATCACAATATTATGTTAAGTGAATATTGACTGTATTCTTAAGAATTTCGTGACTCTATTTAAGTCATATAGATTTAATCCAAGATAGTTTTTTTTATATCATGGCAATATATAAATTCTACTATGACTATTGCAAGTATGGATCGATAGAGATGAATTATTTCTGTGTTTTATTCATGATATTTTATTCTGGTTAGCGTTTTTATTTAGCTAGTTAGTTTTCTAAAGAATGGAGTCGCTTAGTTCACGCCACACGCTTCTCCTTTATCCGAGCTTGAGACCGGCAATAGCCTTGAGAAGGGTTCTTCTATAGCACACGCAGCAACAAATGCAAGAGAATATGACCAGTGTACCAACAACCTCAGCAGCAACGGAGCTCAACATACATAAAGGGAGAAACAAGATTCTCTGATACATCAAAACATTACTTACTTACTTACTTACTTACGCCTGTTACCCCTAATGGAGCATAGGCCGCACACTATTTTTCTCCAACCAACTCTCTCCTGGGCCTCCCTGTCCAGTTCTATCCAATTTTTATTCATTCCTCTCATATCTTTCTCTATTTCTTGGCCTTCCTCTTTTCCTTTTGCCATGAGGGTTCCAAATAAGGGCTTGTCTTGTGACGCACATGCACAAACCAAATCATACTTGACAGTGTCACTTTGAAAGGTGAGCAAGTTGCATCTGATGCAGATATAAGGGCGTGGTTTGGCAAACCAAAGGCAGCATTTCCACAACTGAGGAATATCAGGAACTCAAAATAACCACCAGCACATATGTCTACACAGTTCTGGTGTATAAGGCGGAAACCTAGGGAATTACGAAGCTTATCATCCAGAGGATGCAAGTGTTTACCAACACTCTTCTGCGCAAAATACAGAGGCCAGACACTATCATAAAAGACATACAGTGGGATAGAATAAACCAGATTCTAGTCGACAAAGAAATCATTGAGAAAAGATAGAAATAGATAGATCATACAGTGAGGCATGAACTCAGCTGCGTAACAAAGCAAGCCCTCACTTAGAACTTTCAATATCAGAGGACAAGAAGTAGATCAAAACACACAGAACGTCGAGAAATGCAGAGAGACATGATAAGAATGAACAAAATAATGGACGGAAAAGGGAAATGAAGGCTAAGGACAGATTAAGGTTGGAGGATGCTGGCCGGCAGGTTATGCTCCGGTGAGGTTTTATTCATCTTAAATCTTCATAATTCTTTATAAGTAATTAAGTAACAAGTAGCCACGTCTAATTTTGACAAAATGTGTAATTACCTCAGAAACAGATAATTTATCTGACCTGTTATCCTATCGGTCCGTTTCTGCATATTTATAATTCTTATACTAATGATCTACTTCTGCATTTTCCAGTCATCGTTACTCGGTTATACTTCACATAACCCTGCCAGCTGACAAACGTTTATACTACTCCTAGTCCAGGTCTCATACGGTCGAAAAATGACAATTTTGGAACTGCGAAACAATCATTACCGGATATGAGACAAAGGGTATTAGGAGTGTCTGAGCCTGTTCGCATTAAGCTGGGCTGCATCTTGTGGTATTCAATACCATATTATGTGTATACCATATGCTATACTGCTGCTATATAGAGCTGAAGGTTTCCTATGAGACCAGAGGTTCACTGGGAACATTGTGGATGGCTTGGCATTTCTTTGGCAAGCATCGCTAATAGTCCGTATACAAAGCTGGTTAGCAGGGCGACCGATTTCACTGATACTGGTGGTGGTTGTCTTGGGGTGTTGTATTGCATATCACCATTGCTAATAATAATGAGTTTGACAGTCATGTAAGCGGGATAGGTCAAAATTGCCTGTTCATACAGTGTATATTGGTTGACGCGATCATGGATCGGAAATAATCACTATATACGTACTAGTGTATATAAGTGGTGTGAATGATCCACCAGGGTATCAGGTACCTGTTTGGTGGTTGCACTGTGGGATTGAGCCGAACTGTACACGTTGAAATGTCAACACGTCGGCAGTCTCTTCGGTTCTCCTGAAAACCAATGTAAAATTGTCCTTGACAATAGAGGATCGATTTATATAACTGTAAAAAACTACTGAGAGGCTTGTAACTAACTCTCATACTACTCACACATTTACAATAGAAGTGGGAAGAAAGAGTACAAAGTAGTAATAGAAATTTTTCGTTAAGATTGGTTCGTATTCAAACACAAACAAGATAGTCATGAGTTTATTGATAACCGTTAATATCTAGAAACCTTTGGAAACCTACTCAGTTTATGCGTAAAGTAAGAAACTATCCAATCAGAATCGCTTACGCTATTCGTCAATTTTCTGAACGTCTTCCTAGCTGGACGAAATGTTCACAGCTATGGTGTAACTGAATGCTGAATTCATGTTGGGGACTTTAGATCCTCAGAATTCACTTGAAAAAACTCCTAATTTTGGATTTTTTGTGTTTTCGCGCATAAGCTGCTCAGCTGACTGTCATTGGTTAATGAGTTATTTTAGTACGCTGTTTTTTGGCTTCCCGAAGGACGTTTCTACCATGTATAAATAAGCTCAATTTTGTGCTTGTCAACCTCGTATTTTCTGGGTGCTTGTAGAATACACTTTCTACGCCATATCAATACTTTTGGTATAGTTAGCTTGGCCGGGGACAACGTATTAGAATAGCCTATCGTATCACTTCATCATTTGTCTTCACTCCGTTTACCGAGTAAGTTGAGGTCGTAAAAGCATTCAAGCATTTGAACTGACGAGCATATCAATCCATTACTCTCGAACATCACACGATTACAGCAATTTTCAAAAAACTACAAATCAGAACATAAAGTTTAGAGTTAGTCTCTCAAGGAAACACTAATGTTCGTCGTATTCAGTTTCGTTTATACAACATACACAGATGTGTGTGGATGAATATGCTTTTCAAAAAATATACTGATTGTTCAATATTGTCTCAATCACCTCCTGGATTCTAAAATGGTTTTAAATTTGTAATGTCATCCGCTTCTACCAACTTGTTCCCGCGAAATATTAAATTATCTCGGTTGAATTAGCCATGTGTCGACGACTCAGTAGAACCTTGTGAATATGGTATAAAAGCAAGACGTTCTGAACTTGAAGTCAAAGAATTTTTACTTAGATTTTCAACTGTGACAATATGACTGACCAGTGAATAAATGTTTGATAATAAGCTTATTCTGAACATATAAACTGCATTAATCTTCAATAAATATAAATATGTGTATATTGAAATAACAACAATTTGATTTTTTATTGCGCTTCTAACTGAAAATTCATTTCCATGCCTAAACAATTTCTTCATGATAAAGTGTGTGTGTGTGTTTAATTTTATGATAAACGCCTTCAATTTAAAGGAATAAATTTCAAATCGAAACCACTTTTCTTCTTTTTCAAAAGTGAATAATTTTTAGATTGATTTTTCATATGAAAATAAATAAACAAAACAAACAAACAAAACTGGCGTACAATTTAAAATCAAGTTGAAAAATAAGCGCGCGCACACACAATTTAAAAAAAAGTGCGCAGTTTAGAAAATTAAAACAATTAATCATGACAAATAAATTATTAGAAAACGTTGTAAAGTTGGAAAGAACAGCAGAATCAATGAAGATATGAAGAGAGATAGTGATGGAGAAAATTGATCTTTTTTTGGTGGCCATGATATTAGATATGATATTCAAGGGAAAAAACGTTGTCGCATGATAATGTTATATTCGTTTGAAGCCGATTATCTTGGGAAATTTAGCAATGGTAACTGATTCTTCGGTTGTACTACTACTGTAGTGATCGAGAACACAGGTGGGGCAACCGTATTGCATGTAACGAAAATTACAGAGTTACTCAGTAAAATTGGAAAACCATATCGTAAATTGTTCATTTGCAAAACATCAGTTCATCATATCGAACTGGACTGTTCCTTTTGCAAAACATCAATCCATTGTCACTATTCATGCGTTTCATACAAATTGTATTGTGTTCTAACTCTTCTTTTCTTGATCTTCCCCCATCTTCTGCTGCCAGACATTAGGTTGAGACTCACGTCATATACTACTTATAAGTACCTCGCACCACACTACGACATGCTTTGAAGCGTTGATCCTGTAAATATTTTCAGTATTTACAGTAAATATTTATCAGTACCACACTAATGTAGCACCTTGTGATATATATATATATATATATATATATATATACGTATTTATTGTTTTTGCCATGTACTGTCGATCAACTCGGCCTGGAGCCCCTCTGGGGCTGCTGCCGGTCTCAAGTCCGGATAAAGGGGGAGGCGTTAGCGACCCCATCCTACAAAAAACTAACTGGCTTAAAAAAAACGTTAACCATAGAAATCAGTTCAAAACATCTTAACTCTGCCCTGAGAGTTAGAAGGTCTTGATTCAAAAGAGTTAGAACGTTTCATGATGAAAGCCGAGTTCCTTCGAAAGTGACAAGGCCGATGCATCTTATGAAAACTAGAGCAACCATTCTCTAAGGTTCGTAAGATGTTCCAAAAATTGGTCTAAAACTGGCAAGGGAGCCCCAGGACAGAGTAGGTTGGAAAATACTAGTCAGCGGCCTATTCTCCATTAGGGGTTACAGCCGTAAGTAAGTAAATAAGTAACTCACGATTAAGCCAATTGAGAAGGATTTTATTAACTTGAACTTCATGTTACACGATCTTCGTCATCAAACCATGCCCGTAATCATTCAGAGGCTGATTTAATCTGAGAAATTTGAACTGATGTTACTCAGTGTCACAGTCAATGCCAATCCAAACATTAAATCAGAACAAAGATTATAAGTATGGTATCCTGAAACTGATTTATGGATTATTAGTGCAAATCTATTAGGAAACTAGATTACTATGTCCTTGTATTCCGTTTATTATATTGTCCTGTATATATGTATACAAACTAAGTCTGCAAATATAATGGAGAGCAGTTGTTACTTTCGAGAACTAGAGAAGAGTGAAGCAGGTAGGAAATTTTTTGCCATCTCAAGGTCAATAATGCTTGTAAGATGTATATTGGTTAAGTCAGAGACATAAAGTTACATTGTAAATAACCGATCAGATTAAAATTAAGGTTTTGATTGATAACTGGACATATGATAATGGCTAGTGGGTTTCTAGACATGACAAGAACGGAAACTGTGAATAATACTGCTGTTGTACGATAAATGTTAATGACAGTTTATGACTGAGCTGTCATTCTCAGTTTACAAACTATACTATTTGTTAGGAGTGATAGTATTTTAGAGATTGTTTAACTGGCACTCCACGTTGAAGACAAACTGTAGTTAAATGATTATTGAAGCAAAACAGAATAATCTGTGGTGTATGTAGGCTCACCAATTCTGTGGCGGTCGGTATTCGATACTATTCCTTAGACTTCGTATACTGCTCAACATGATAACCGTTATTAGGCTGCGTAGAAAGCATTTGATTGTGACCAATTCGGTCTCGTGTGCTTTTATAGGTATGAGGGTGGATGTTACCTCTCGGCTGTCCACTCTGTGAAAGAGTTCTTGGTTGTCAGAAGGAACTTGGCCTTCATCTTGAGGCGTCGCAACTCTTCTAAATGAAGACCTATTAGCTACCAAACCAGGGTTTATATGGTTGGAATAATTTTTTTATGGTTTAAATTATTTTTATTTAGGTTGGGAGAAAGCTAGGGGCAGCCAAACCAAAACATGACACAAATCCATGAAGTCACTGACAAATGAACTGAGCCATGTTGATAGATGTAGGCTACTTGCTTGGGGTCCACGAGACGATAGTATCCGGTGGTTAGAGACGTTGAACGACATGGCTCAAAAGTGTTTGTGATGGTGGAAGTGCATCCACTGTTTGTGTTCTCTCAAATCCTAATCTTCAGTATTCCTCATCACCTTTACCATTCTCTTTTTAAGTTTATTTCACTAGATTCTACTTCTTGAATAATATCCTCAAACCCTAATCTCTCCAATTACTGCTAATACTTTTGCTATCTCTACTACTATGTGATTTGAACTGACAATCGCGTCTCTGTGCTTATATGGTATGGCAACTTAAACTGATATACGTACGTACGAAGTTCTACGTTCCTGCTGATTGATTGATCGATAATCGTTATTAGATAACACCCAACGATGGTATTAATCAGAAAACGAATACGAAGCAGTGATCACGTTTATTATCGCATCACACGCAGATCGAAAAAACCACAGGCACTAAAGCAAGTAGATTGCATATGCACGTAGGCAGTAAGCGATACTCAAGCCTGAATGCTTATACAAACACAACAATATTAAAGATTTCCATTGTGAAAATTAGAAAGCGATGAAAGAGATTGCGTCACTACATATAATAGGCAAAAGTACAAGTGGATAATAGGAAGACAGGTGTATTGATAGTAATAAGAAAATTATTAAATATGATAACTAAAGTTTTATCAATAGTAGGTCAAACGTGGATGAATAGACTTCAAATAATCAAGAAAAACATCAAAACCATTACGTAATAAGTAAATGTGTAAAAATAAAAATGAAACAAAAAATATAATGTCACTCGTTAGTTACGTCATATCCAGCCACGGAAGAGATAGGGGTGTCACGAATTTCTTCTGAACACATATATTGAGGTTGAATATACGTATTCTTCTGCAATGTGTAGGCGACGGGATCGAACTCTGTTGGGAAATGATGGAGGTATACGATAGATCACCCGAAAAGATTTAGATTTATCTACAATGTGACCACTATCTACCAGGTGTGCTAAGATAGAACTGCGTATTGTTTTTGACTGACCCTTCTTAAACCATGCTGTGAGATGTCCACTCATTCGTTGGGTAAGTTGCCTGCTATCTACAAATGAGCAGCTGAATTTGTAAGTGCACATAGAGGAGGCCAACTCAGGTAAATTATCCTTCGTTCGGGTAGACATCGCTAGTCGACTGGAGAATGTCAATGCAAGTTTGGCAGCGTTGAACACTACAATAACAAAAGTACAATCGTACAGATAACTTGTTAACTTTTACAACCTTACTCTCTACAACGAGTGGTTTGAAGACGTTCAATCAATTAAATACGTATTTGATTGTGTTCATATTTTAAGCTTAAACTAATTAACCAACTTCAAATTCGATAAACCATTTCAAAAATCGCAATTTCATAGCATTCGGGTTATATCATCTCAGTTTATTGATTGTAGGAAAAAAGTGATTACTTCTCAAACATTAAAATTAAATGTTGATCAATTGATATTTAAGTCAAATTTAAGAGAAAATAAGAATGATGAATAATTTCATTATCGAAATGTAGATAATGATCATTTAGAAATTTTATGATCAGAAGAATAACGCATATAAAATGGTGTTCAATGTACAATTAATAGATTGAACATTGAATTATATGATTATTAGAATTTTATTGCCGTTTTCTTTCATTTCAAAATAAAATTTTGTTTGGAAATAAAATAGCTCAAAAGAGTATTTATTTCCTCAGATAGTTAGCTTTTTATTATGAACTGTCGTGATTTGATCGGCACACGATCAATCCTTATGGAATTTAACCTGCTTATTTCGAAGTTGGGTGTCTACAGGATCTTTCATTCAGTTTAACAACACTCTGTTGAAACTAAATTGATTCCTCTGTAGTCCTCGCACTTTCTGACATCTCCTTTCTTTGGTATCTTGATGAGTCGTCCTACTGTCCTGTCTTTAAGTCCGTGTATATTTTGAAATATTTATATTTTGTCCTTATATTACTTCTAACACAAAAAAGCCTTTCCAGGTAGACTAAACGTCAACCAACTATCACTGTGTAATCCAGTACCATGAAGACAGTTCTCCCTAGTTTACTGTACATGAATATATTTAGATAGTTAACTCAAATTTTTGTACAAAAAATCCTCCCTGTTTAAAGTATACAAACCAGTTCTGTTATAGCTTTTAAGAAGCGGAACAGATTGAATTCGTTTCATTATGTCACAGCCAATTGTTTTTCTTTATTTTCAAACTGTTTGACAATGAATATTGGTTGAATATCGGCAGTTGAAGCATATCAAATCGTAAAACAAGTTATTTCTATTTCTTCCCTGTAAATCTTCATGTTTTCTATATATGCTACTGTTAAATAGCAAGTAGTACAAAATATATAGGCAAAGATGAATGACAGATGGTAGAAAGATCCACGACGTTCGTTTCATCTTTTTCGGGACACATTAGATGGATGTATCTGAAATTCAGAGTGTATGTTCGTTTCGGAATTAAAATTCAATACTGTTTGCTAGAAGCGCTATCACGTTATCTATCTATATATAAGTAGCTTTTGAACTGCGGTGAAGTTTACTATTCAAGCTGTTTTGTTCTTAATATTCGGGAAGATTTTGGCGTAATCTGATCGTAAACTCTTAGGATCGTCACTAGGTATGCTTGAAACTATTACGAGTTCAATTTAGTCAACAAACGAGACTCAGACAATGAGGCAGTGACACGGTAGGCTACCCTGATCCGTTGACCAACGAAAAGTCTTGATATAGTAGCATTGAAAGTATATTCTAGAAATACCTAGCAAGCACAATGACCTCAAGCACACGAATCGCGTTTATTTATATATCAAAGAAACGTCCTTGAGAGGGTCAAGAAAATAAAACACTAAAATACACAGCAACCAATGACAGCCAAGGATTTTCCTGGTGAAAAATGCGATCCCAAGTTTTAGTGATCAGCACATGCTATGAAACATAAAACCAACGAGTTCTGGGCTTCTGACATTCACTATCTTTGTCCCTTCTTGCTCTAGATGTAACCTGTTATAATTATATTCATAATACGTTACTAGAATCACCCCTATTTTAACACATAATTCTTACTTGAACAGAATTTCCTAATACCTCTCTGCTAAGAGGCACTATTCTTCTGACGAATATCCCCTCACACCGAAAACATCTTCCAAACCGATTAAAGATTATTTCTTTAACCTTTACCTATACCATTCCTTGATCATGCCTATAATTATTTTTACCATTTTGTTTTCCTATTTGCGTCCATATTTTGTGTCAACATTCAAGATTAACTGTTATGTGACAGGAAAAAGTACATTATTTTCAAAATATCATCGATTAATTGTTGTTAACAAGTTTGTATAACGGGGTTGTGAAGATTGTTAAGTTTTTTCGAAACCATGAATCGATCAGTGTTAGACCGCCATTAGAAACCTGAAAGCACTAGACGGCTGTTTCGTCCTGGTATGGGACTCATCAGCAGTGTGCATCCACGACTCCTGCACCTCACAGGATTCGAATCCAGGAACTTCGGCATTGTAGGCGAATGCCTAACCATCGGACCACTGAGCCAGTATCTAACGGTGTTAATGTCTAACTTGATCAATTCATGGAGTTGTTCAACCTCATACACAGTCTTCGGTAGTTACTGTCTACACCCGAACAGGCTGAACTTCACTGGTCACGACTTCCAGCAGGGTGCAGGAGTCGTGCATGCGAACTGTTGATGAGTCCCATTCCAGGATGAAACGGCCGTCCAGTGCTTCCAGGTTTCTAATGTTGTTAACAAATTTGAATTCAGTGTAAAAAATAATTGATCGATCACACTTCAAAGTTGACATGACGTTGATAATGATGATGATCACGGCATATTGTTCTCGTCATGAAACTCCCGAATTCCAAGTTTTCCATTATGACCTAGAATGAATCAAGTGTTTAGTTAGTGGTTATGAATTTTGTCTGAACATTATTAATAACTTACGCCTGTTATCCCTAGTAGGCCATCGACCTACATTCTCCATCATACTCTTGTAGTACCTCCACATACACTTGAGTTCGTTTATATTTAATTTGGTTAAACCTTTTGATTAACTTATTTAACCGAATCATTTGTATAGCAATAACTTATATGTCCCATTGGCTTTTATTCTTGTTTGGTTTGTATGAATTTTACGACTGAACATTGCCTATCGCCTACGTGCATTTTCATTTTATTCGCTTGAATATTTAACCTCATGAATATTTCGATGACTCAGCCACTTTTCCTATGTGTATAGAAATATGTACATTTGAATCTTATTAGTTCATTCACCGATTCGCTCACTGACTTGTTTGTCTGCCCTTCGGCACTCGATTATTGATTTTATCTTTGTGTGCCCGTGGTCTGCCGGTCTAACTGCGGTGTGCCAAATAAACATTTTCAACATTTCTTATTCCTCTTCTAATTTATAAATCGTGAAGCGCTATTTAGTAACGGCTGTCTGGGCGAGCAGCATACGAAGTCTATGAACATATCGGATACCGACCGTCACGAAACTGTTTTAGACTCTGGTCATGTAGTGAAGGATAAAACAAGTCAGGGCAACCGAATTGTATTTATCTCAAATTACAGAGTTAATTGGTAAAATGGGAAAACCATATCGTAAATCGTTAATTTGCAAAATATCAGTTCATCATATCGAACTGGACTGTTCCTGTTGCAAACATCAATCGATTGTCTGACATTTCACTATTCATGAGTTTCATACAAATCACATTGTGTTCCCGCTCTTCCTTTCTTGATCTTCCTCCATCTTCTGCTGCCAGACATTACGTTTTCACTCGCGTCATATACTACTAATAAGTAGCTCACATCACAGTACTACTGCACCACCTTTAGAAACCTAGGAGAACATGATGGCCATTTCATCCTAATGTAGGACTCTTCAGCAGTGAGTATTCTTAAACTCGTGAGCCGTCGGTCTCCCTCGCAATATCTGAATCTAAGGATTGTTCAGTCGGTGCACTGCTTAAAAGTCCCATACTCAGAAGAAATGACTACTCAGTGCTTACAGGTTCTTAATAGTGGTCTAACTAAGATCCGTTCGTGAGAGG
>OX103974.1:5789383-5813968 GCA_944470395.2 Schistosoma turkestanicum
ACAAAATAAGAGTCAATTCATGTTATTTTATTCAAATCATGATTCTTACTCTCCTCTGCAAATAAATGAAATGACTGAGTAGTAAATGCATTATTATATATTATCAATCTAATGTGAACATCTTACGAAGTCGATTATTCAAATAACCAAATATATTCAATGAAAGACGATTTTCATCTCTGTAAAACATACATAAATACTGTTTCACATTAAAGTCATTAATCAGTCAGTGTTAGACCAGTGGTCCAGAGGTCAAATGTTCGATTGATCAATTCACGGTCTTGCACAACATCATATACTGTCGAAGTTAGACATTAACACCATTAGTTACCGGCTCAGTGGTCCAGAGGTTAGGCGTTCGCGCGCAATCTTGAAGGTCCTGAGTTCGATTCCCGCGCATGAGTGTTGTGGATGCTCACTGTCTTTGGTGCTTCCCATACCAGGACAAAACGACCGTCCAGTGCTTCCAAATTTCTAATGGTGGCCTAACAATGACTGATTAATGATTTCAGTATGCATTAATCACTAATCTCCATAATTCTTCAGGACCTTCAGCCTTACGCGTAGGTCCTGCGAGGTGCATGAGTCGTGGATGCTTACTACTAATCAGTCTCATACCTGGACGAGACGGCCATCCAGTGCTTTCAGGTTTCTAATGGTGGTCTAACAATGTTTGAATAACGATTTCAATGTGTACAAACACTGATCACCATACTTCTAATTGAATTAATCTAAAGCTTTTGATGATAACCACAACTGATCTAATAATAATTTATCGGAATACTTATCAATACTACTGCAAATAAACCTGTCAGTAGTAATAGTTGACACAGCTAAATCCATTTTAACACTAAATCACATTTTTTCGTTTGACTCAAGTACATTCATCGAAGTTAGATAGTACAATTTGTTTTGGCATTAATATCACGTGATTCCATCAAATAATTCCGGATAAAACTGAGTTATTGGTTTTTATGAGTGTTGAAATTTACAATAGCCATCATAAAATGACCTTATTTAACTAACAACGAAATTCAAATAAGAAGTGATTGATAGAGGCAAATTTATTTGGAATTAAAAACATTTTTTTTTTGAACAGGTCATTAGATTGATATTTTTTCCACTGATTATAGCTTAAAACCTGAATAAACTATGATCATTTTCATATCACAATAACCCAGTACATATAATTGAACCAGACTTTTTTTTGAAACAGGTATAACCTACGACAGTAGATAACGATCAAACTTTATTCCGAAAAGAATAAAGTTAACACTGGATAGTAACTCCGTTGTATAATGCATGATTTACACGTTTATGGCTCAATCTTTTCAGGAGTTATAAATATGCACTATTAGAAACCAGGAAGCACTTCATAGGCGTTTCGTCCTGGCATGGGACTCGTCAACAGTGCGCATCCATGACAAATGCTACTTGCACGATTCGAAACCAGGATCTTTGGTGTTGTGCGCAGCTACTTCAGCGCCCAGTATAGTGTACGCAGTAACTATCGAAGACAGTAGGTGCGGTTGCGCAAAATCCCTAGACTGATCAAAGTTAGACAATAACTTGGTTGGATGTCGCGGTCTCAGTGGTCCCGAGGTTAGTCATTTACACGTAAGATCGAAGGTCCCGGATTCGAATTTATCTAGGGGTAGGAGCCGTGGATGTGCACTGCTGATAAGTCCCAAATCAGGACGAACTGGACGTGGAGTACTTCCTGGTTTTCCAATGCTCTACAAATTATTGTGATGAGAAAACATTATAAAATCAAGTTACAAAATTTAAAAAATTTGGACAGAAACCTTTTTTCTCATAATTACTTTTAATCGCCAAAAGAAACAGAGAAATATTTTAAGATTAACATTATACAAACATATAACATTTTTAAAAAGTGATTACTCTATATGATTATTCTATGGAAGTAAACTTATTTGATTATTTTATACAAGTAACTGAACAATGATTTTTTTTCTACAGAGTACTGGAAAATACAAAGTTACAATGTATTTTATCACTGAAATCATGAATCGATGATTGTTAGAAACCTAGAATCACTAGATGACCGTTTCGTCCTGGTATGGGACTCATCAGCCGTGCCCATCTACGTTTCGCGCTACTTGCATAATTCAAGCCCAGGACCTTTGTTCTCGCTTAACCTATAGACTACTGAGCCGGCATCCAACTCCGATCGATCAAAGGGTTTTCCACATTGTCTTCGGTTGTTACTGCCTATACCTAGCAGGGTCGATCTCTACTGGTCATGGATTCTGACTAGAACTCCAAGAATTCCGTTCCGAGGCTAATCTTCTGTGGGCACACTTTACTATTTTTTTTATTATAGAGTTGTTTGACTATTAACGAAGTAATGAATCGATCGACCGTTTAGTGCTTCCAGATTTCTAATATTGATCTAACAAGGACTGATTTATGGTTTCAATAATAAACAACAATCTCCATAACTCTATGTATTTTATGTTAGAAAAGTGTTAGTTTATCGAAGATATTTTTTATTTTATGAAAATGAAAATATTTGAAAATTGTCACAGATAAAATCATAAACTAATCTTAACTCGATCACCACTTGAAACTAAGAAGCACTAAACAGCCGTTTCGTTTTAATATGCTAGATGCTATTCAAAAAGTGTTGGGGCGTCGATTACAAGTTTATCTATTTCATTTTTGTATTTAAGAACATAAAAATCAAGATGTGTCGAGGAAACGAATTATTTATGTATCACACAAATTTTTGAATTCATGAATCGGCTAGGATACTACTGCCAGGACGCCCGAAATCGGGTCATCACCGTCACCTTCGACGTAGAGGTTTAATCCGCAAGACAGTGGAATAAAACGAATGGATGAAGTCTGATGATGGCCAGTAACCAACAGTAGGTTCATAAGACGTTCATTTCATCAGGATAACGGAGCCCATTTACACCAATGGTTATGAATAAGAGTTTTCCAAGTTTCCTAGGCGGATGCTTCGTAGTCACCAACCTCGTTTATGTGCCGGTCAGACATTCCCTTTCGGCCGGCTCAATTCTTCAATCAACACCCCTTCTGCGCCAAAGGCAGTGAGTAGAAGTTGCAACCAAACAGAAAGCAGTGTTTAGAAGTGAAAATGAATGAAGCGATCAGAGTATACTGAAGATTTAGAAGTATATGAGAGTAGATAGTCAATAATCTGCTTACATTAAAAATGAATGTTTGACAATTGTCTGTGCATATATTATGAATAAACTATATCTTCTCTTTTAACACATGTGATCTTGACTTCCTTGTATGCACACTAATATAGGAATCCCTAGCAGTATGCGTCCATGACCCCGCACACAGAAGAATCGAACTTCAGACCTATGGTCTCGCGCACAAATGCTTAACATTCGGAGCACTGAGTCAGTGTTGATCTCTGTTAATGTCTAACTTCAATCAATACTTCCGCTTGCTGTTTTGAAATTACTTACTTACTTACGCCTGTTACCCCCAATGGAGCATAGGCAGCCCACCAGATTTCTCCAACCAATTCTGTCATGGGCTTCCCTCTCTAGTTCTGTCCAATGTTTGTTCATTCCTCTCATATCTTTCTCTATTTCTCAGCGTAATGTGTTCCTCGGCCTTCCTATTTGCCTTTTACCTTGTGGGTTCCAAGTGAGGGCTTGTCTTGTGAGACAGTTAAGTGCTTTTCACAGTGTGTGTCCTATCGACTTCCACCACTTCTTCCTGATTTCCTCATCCACTGGAATCTGGTTTGTTCTCTCCCACAGTACGTTGTTGCTGATGGTGTCTGGCCAACGAATCCGAATTATATTGCGAAACTACTGTTCATAAATAATTGTATCTTCTGGATGATGGCTTTCGTAGTTCTCCAAGTTTCCGCTCCATACATTACAACTGTCTTGACATTTGTATTGAAAATCCTGATTTTGGTTTTGGTAGAAAGTTGTTTGGAGTTCCAGATATTTTTCAATTGTAAGAATGCAACCATTGTTTTGCCGATCCGCGCCTTCACATCTGCATCGGATCCACCTCTCTCGTCGATGATGCTGCCCAGATATATAATGGTGTTAATGTCCTCCAAGGCATCTCCATCAAGAGTGATTTGGTTGGTGCATGTTGTGTTGCATCGGAGAATTTTGCTTTTTCCTTTATGTAAGTTGAGACCTACTGCTGCAGAGGCTGCTGCTACACTGGTCGTCTTGTCTTGCATTTGTTGTTGCGTGTGCGATAAAAGAGCCAGGTCATCTGCAAATTACAGATCGTGCAGCTGCCTCCTAGCTGTCCACTGAATACCATGCTTCCCTCCATATGCTGACGTCTTCATAATCCAGTCGATCACCAGAAGAAAGAGAAAGAGTGAGAGAGTAAGCAACCTTGCCTGACACTGGTCTTCACCTCGAAAGAGTCTGTTTTGAAATGACCGCCATTAAAAAATGTTCAATGATCATGATAAACTATTAAAGAATCATTTGAAAACAATTTTGATATATATTTTTTATAACAACTAGAAAATCTTTTTTTATTTTGTCATTTAAACAATGTCCTACTTTATGACAAGAAAAATAATATTTCAAATACTAATAATTTAGTTAATAAACTTGTAATTGAATGATAATTCAGTATTTTTTTTTCCGGTTTTATTTTAAAACTGTCGAATTCTTGTCATTTGAATATTTTTGACATTTGTGGTTTTTTTTGGGGAATGATACATCAGACTATGTATTACGTTACAATACTAGTTAACAGTTAGGTAAAAAAAAAGGATTTAACTGATGATATGAACGTTTATTTTGCCCTAAACAACGTTTTACTAGTCGGTCGAATAATGTGATATTTTCTACTAACATTAGAATTTGTCAATATGATGATAGCAGTCGTACCGAAAAAAAAACTACAGTCTACATTTTTGTGGTAAATAACATCAGTTTGAAAAATTATGAAACATTAAGTTCAGTTTGATATTGATTTTGATTAAGAATGTATATTTATCTGCTGACATTGTTTAAGGAATGACAAGCTAGGATAACATAGATTTGTACTGATAGTACCCATAGAGTTCAACCCATTGGGGTGTAGATAGTAACCGCTGAAGACAATGAGTGAGATTGTGCGATTGATAAGAGTGAGACATTAACATCGTTGGATGCCGGCCGACTTAGCGATGCAGAGATTAATCGTTCGCTCAAAAAACAGAAGGTCTTGATTTCGAATCCTGTAAGTAGCAGAAATCATGGATGCGCGTTGTTGATTACGTCCCATACGAGGACGAAAAGGCTATCCAGGTTTCTAATAGTGGTCCGACGTTTAATAGAATGCAGAACTCTCAGCACGGAATATTTCAACGAGTTTCCTTGACAAGCTAATAAGTGATTGTCATGTAGGGGTACGCAGTTCAAAAATTATCCTTTCATTAACGGTCATTCTTTGCTCAACAGATTGACAGCCAGCACGATAACTTGTAATCCATTCATGTAAGCGCCTCATCAGATTATACATTAAACTGACATATTCAAACAAACAGAAATAAGCAACTAACTGAAATATTTTCAAACACATCGCCTAACTATTGTTTATAATAAATAGTTCAATACTTATTCTCAATAAATTTCTGCATTTTTCTAAAGATAAATCTAGATTATACCGAGAAGAAATGGAATATTTACGAGAGAAAAAAAAGTCAACTAAGTGCCTCATCGTAATAGTAAGTAAGCATTGACAATTGAATTGGAAAATATTTTCAATTAACAATGTATATCTATGTATAAAGATTATAGATATTAAACTATTCAATGTCTGTCTATATGCTATTCCTCCATGTTACTTAGTTAGTTAGTTAGTTAGTTAGTTTATTATATTTCCACATCATTGAACATTGAGCATTGTTTAAATACGTAAATCTTAATGTTTTTGTTCAGTCTTTTTTTTTTCTGTTGAAACTATTGGCGCGTATAAAAAGTTAAGATAAACTATGCATACATAATACATTATGTTGAATTTGAAAAATACAATAGCATCCATCAATGCAGAAAGAAGAAACGGCTTTAAAAAGTGTTTAATACACTGATTAGAGGGGATTTTGTGAGAGAGGGAGAGATGAACGAGACAGTGTACAGACTGAATGACACAAGGAAACTTGAATGAATCCACTAATTCGGGTTGATAAAATAACTTATAAACAAAACTGTTTATCATAAATCAACATTGTTAGACAACCATTGGAAACCTGGAAACAGTGGACGGACGTTTTGTTCTGGTATGGGAAGCATCAATGGCAGTGCGCATTCACGACTCCTGCACCTCGCGGGATTCGAACCCAGGACCTTCGGTATTTATAATTTCAAATATGTAAAAACACAAATCTCCATAACTCTAATTGAAAATATCGTAAAATCTGCTCACTAGTGACCAGCTTCATTAGGAGATTCTCAAAATTCTAGTGAGAAGACGTGACCAGTGGAGTTCAACCTTGTTGGGTTTAGGCAGTAACTACCGAAGACAGATGGGTGAGGTCGCGCAAAATCCCTAGATCAATCAGAGTTAGACATTAACACCACTGGATCTCCCCTCAGTGGTCCAATGTTTATGCGTTCGCTTACACTATTGAAGGTCCCGGGTTCGAATCGTGCGAGGAGCAGGAGTCGTGGATGCGCACTGCCGATGAGTCCCATGCCAGGACGAGACAGCCATTCAGTGCTTCCAGGTTTTTATTGGTGGTTTAAAATGTGTAAAAACACTCATCTCCATAAATCTGATTGAAAACTGTTTATGACTTACATCAAGAAATGATCATCTTAGTTAGGCATTCATTGAAAAAACTTATTAAACAGTCTAGAGATCCAATCTATTTGACTAAACATGTCCGATATAAATTCGTCTATTCACCTTCCATAGAAAACGACATTCATTCAACTCGAAGGAATTTCAAGGTAGTTTGTGGATATCTCAGTGGAAAAAAGCCACATATCTACTATCATCATAAACATTATCATCTTCCATTATGGTAAACAGAATTCATCATCAAATGTCGAACAGATAGATATGTTCACTAAGAGAGAACACTGACAGTCAAAATTTATTGAATTTTGAAGAGTTTTTAGCCTCAGGTAAATTTTTATCATGCTACATTCATATCTACTAAGAAACATTTCAAAGTAATGTTGTCGTGAATTGAGACGCTTTGCTTTTACACATCAGCGATGTCCGCGAATTAGGTCATACTCATGATGTTCGGACTACGTGAAGATGTCAATGTTATCAAGTGATAGAAAGTAACTTGTGGAGTACAGTGATCCGTGTAGTGACGTAAATATCATCTTTATTCATAAATAATTACGAAATGGACGTCCAGTACTCCCAGGTTCTCAATGATGATCTGATATTGATCGTTTGATGATATCTATGAAAGATGACGAACATTTGTACGATGAGTCATATTCCAGGCCAGATAGCACAGATTTCCCAAGTTTTAAACAATGAGATTCTTTGTGGAAAGTTAATATTTTTCTTAAATCATTCCGAATAAATGTTGTTTCTGTTTTTAGAGCTGGATTTTGTGCTGGAGAAATCTCGTACATTTTTGTCAGTAAGATTCATACATCCTAAGGTTTATATCAGCTTGAATCTATTGTTAACTGTACGTACAGTATATGCTGTACTATTCAGTAAAGTGTAAAAGTCTTAAGTTTGTGATAAACGCCATATCTTTTAATCATTGATTCAAAATCCACTCTACTTTTCATATTACCAAATCAATCAATACACTGTCAGCTTCATTGAATTAAAACAGATGAGAAACTATCAATCCACTTGTCCAGAGCTTACAGATTTCCATTGATCGTTTAACTAAACTTAACTAGTAAACATTTGGAGCGATCGATACTCTTCGTGCAGTTTTAATCTAGATTATGAAAATGTTGTAATTGACAAAGTTATTATCATTGCCATTTAAGTTTTGAATGCCACTTTCTACTTACACTTACTTACTTACTTACTTACTTACTTACTTACTTACTTACTTACTTACTTACTTACTTATGCCTGTTAACCCTAATCAAGCATAGGCTGCTGACCAGCACATTATTTTTCTTTTAACGAGTTGTATGTTTAACGGGATGGCGTCGCTAAACCCCATGCTCAACCCTCTTCCTTTATTTGAGCTTGGGACCGACAGTTACCTAAGAAAGGCTACATGCGGAGCTATGTCACTTCCTATACGTGAAAGATTTTGACTGAGAAGATTAGTATATTGTGTACAATCATCTTTAAAAATTGCAAAAGCCAAGCTCTTATTCACTATTGGATGACGATATTAGGTTTATATACATGTCTGACGTAAATCTAGTGTAGTGCAGGAGAATACAGGTGAGAGTTAATTGGTAAAATAGGAAAACCATATCGTAAATCGTTCATTCGCAAAATATCAATCCATCATATCGAATTGGGCTGTTCCTGTTGCAAACATCAATCCATTGTCTGACATTTCACTGTTCATAAGTTTCATGAAAATCCCATTGTGTTTCTGCTCTTCCTTTCTTGATCTTCCTTCATCTTCTGCTGCCAGACATTACGTTTTTACTCACGTCATATACTACTTATAAGTAGCGAGCACCACACTAGTCTTTATTGTGAAATGATAACCCCTATAGGAATAGATATTTTGTGGTAAATTTCCTTTTCACAACCATACATATCCATATATATTTACTTTAGACAGAGTCAAATTGAAGTTATTATATGTTGCCATTCAATTTCCGAATTTCAGTTTACCAAAAATTATACTTTCAGACTTTACAAACAGCATGAAAGCTATTTAATATCTAAAATAAGTATATTTTATTCTAATGGAGAGTATGCATGCAATTTTATACACAGACATTTAAATCAAAGACATATTTTAGTCCATAGATTATGATATCTCAGGAAATTTTGTAATAAAGTCATAAATACAACATAAATATTTTAATTTAAACAAGTGTTACTTTGGAAAGTTGAAAAACCATAAAAATTTGTAATTGGATTGATCGTCTATCATTCAAACAAAACGGTTGTTGCTTGAGTAAAAATTAAAACTTGAATTTACTTAAATGAATGAGAAGATGCGCGAAACCAAACTCTATATCCAGAAAACGATCTATTCTCTGTACACTTCAATAATTGTGGTGCCTGTGCTTCTTTCTATGTCGAGCCCACAGGGCTTGTCTCAGTGTTTGGGCAATTTACTCAGTCAATTCTACCCGAATTATCATTCATGCGTCTTCCGACCTCGTCAACTATTCACTCATATCTTGGTTGTTTCTGTTCGAGTGTGTGTGCCGCTTACTTCACTCATTACATGTCTGACTATAAATACTTAGTCATCATGGTTCATCTCATGACGATGGCTCTCTCGCCTTCTCCGTTTCACTTCGCTTCACCTTGCTTATATGCTTTACGTTCCCATGTCTGTCTGCACTGAATCCGTATTTGGCTTCTAAATACTGACGCCCCACAAACGTTGTTCGCCTAAGTATGATATAAGGAAACTGAAAGGGAAATTTATTTTATGGCAGGTTTCATTTTTCATAAATATCGGAGTTGGATCGCGGGCCAATAAAGTATGAAACCTGGTATGCTCATCAATTGATATGCTAGAATGCTATTACGAGTTCAGCTTACTTGGTAAACGGAGCGAAGACAAATGATTGCAGCGACACGATTGGCTATTATAATTCGTTTGTCCCCGGCCCTGCTAACTATATCAAGACGTCTTGTTAAGGCGTAGAAATTGTATTCTACAAGCACCCAGAAAATACGAAGTCGACAAGCACACAAATCGAACTTATTTATACATGATACAAACGTCCTTGTGGGGGACACAACAATAGCATACTAAAACAACCCATTAACCAATCACAGTCAAAGATTTTTCGGGTGCGAAATATAAATTCAAGGTCAACTAAGCAGCTTATGCGCGAAAACACAAAAAATCCGAAATTAGAACCTTTTTCCAAGTGAATTCTGGGGATCTAACTTTTTCAACAGAACCCTACTTCAAATTCAACACACACTCACATCCTACTCTATATTTCAACAAACTCCTTGAAATTCTGAAATGAATAAATTCCAGAAATGGCAGGAAATTTCCATGACCATCTAAATGAAATCATTCTCCAATCAATATGCACACATATTTCAGCGAGTACAATCTACTGATCCATACGAACAACCACATGATCAATGATCAATCAGAATTGAACAATCACTACGCTACAATGCCTAAATTTATGATTATTATTATTTAAAATTTCCAAATTAATTTTATTTGAAAATAAATATTGTATTGCATTTCATAAAAAAAAAAGAAATCACTTCCGGTTAAAAATTAAAATGTCATCATGTCAAATGCGTTAAACGTTCAATTTTTATTGAACATTTTTCCACTTATTTATTTATTGACTGATTGACTGATTAGCTTGTTTATTTCTTCCTTCTTTGATCTGTAAGCCCAAAAACTGGCTAAAAGCCCGTGATAACAGAAATATAAATTATCGGATGGAAGAGATAGATATACCTCAGTGACAACAACCTTTCACATGAAGATTTATTGATTAAATCGACAAATTGACCAGAAAAACAAATGGAAAGAATTTTAAAATTTATTATAGACTATCGGATAAATGGTGTTGTTGTTGATGATGATGAACTAATTTGTGGATATTGACCATAGGTTAGAGAATAATTAATTTACGGGATCAATCAATGCTCAATATATGAAATTAAATGCATTTTGTGAAATACTTTAAATAAAACAAATAAACAAAAGTTGTTTTGGTCAAGGTTTGATTTAAGCCAGTAATGCGATCAAAGATGGAGGAGATATTTGATTGTATTGAAGTATAACAGTCGATTTTTTGTTATACAGATGAGT
This sequence comes from Schistosoma turkestanicum, assembly GCA_944470395.2. Lineage (NCBI taxonomy): Eukaryota > Metazoa > Platyhelminthes > Trematoda > Strigeidida > Schistosomatidae > Schistosoma > Schistosoma turkestanicum. Next base: position 5,800,290 of record OX103974.1, read on the forward strand.
AAATTAACTCGATGCAGAGAAATCCAATGCTCATTAGTTACGTAACAGTTTTTAGATTTATCTTGGATTACTTACTTACTTACTTACTTACTTACTTACTAACTTACTTACTTACTCCTGTTACCCACAATGGAGCATAGACCGCTGATCAGTATTCTCCAACTTACTCTGTCATGGGCATCCCATTCCAGTTCAGTAAGATTTCTGTTGATTCTTCTCATGTTTGTCTCCATCTCTTGGTGTAATGACTGATCCTGTATTGATATTTTGCTACTGAACAAATGTAACATATTTTTCCTGACAAAGTTATAGAAATTATTGTTTAACACTGAAATCACGAGTCAATCATTGTTAAACCACCAGCAGAAGACTAGAAGCACTAAGAGACGGACGCTTCGTCCTGACATGAGACTCATCAGCATTAGCATCCACGACAAATGCCACCCACAGGATCTAAAGGCAGGACAGTCATTCTTGCTCTCGAATTCTTAACCTCTGAACCATTAGGCCGGCGACATCCAACAGCGTCTATGCCCAACCGTCATCAATCTAAGGTTTTGTGCAACTTTACTCATCTCACTCACCTACACTCAAGAGGGTGGTTAAGCGTTCGCTCGCAAGGCCGATGGTCGAGTTTGAATCCTACAACTAGCAGGAGTCGTGGATACGCACTGCTGATGAGTCTCATAACAGAATGAAACGGCTATCTTTCAGTGCTTCTAGGTTTGTGATAGTGGTCTAACAATAAATGACTCACTTTCCCAATAATCAGTGTTAGTTGTGATTTTTTTGAAATTCGGAAATGACGTCCAATTCATTTATATATTTGAGACAGTATCGATGAATTATTTTGTGACTTTCGACCCCCCGCCCCTAAAAACCACAAGCTGATGAATTGTCCTGGCTGAACTCAGAGACTGTTGACAAATTATTACCGAGATCATTGAAACATTGTTCATGCATGAGAGAGAGAGAGAGATGTTCAATTAGTCACCAACATGTTCCCTGAGAATAAACAGATTAGTAAGAATTTATCACTTTTAGAGTAATCTGACTGAAATCATGACCCAATCTAGGTCAAACAACAATTGTGTTAGGATATTCATCCAATATCCTTAGAGAATTATTGGTCTATTCCTATTGGTTAATTCCTACAGGTCAATTTTATGGTCGTCTTAGATAACAATGTCACGTGCTCCAATGTCGTTTATTATTGGTTGTGCTCAGTATCAATGTCACTTCAAATGTTGCTTCCTATTGGTCGTCTTAACTGTCAATGCCAATGACTTCGATGCTGTTTACTATTCGACCAAAATGTATATATACGCATTATTTGTAACGTTTTATGACCAGGACTCGGTCCTGGATCCCTAGTCCAGGAACCTGATTCTCTTCTGGATTCGAGCCTTGTACTTTCTAGATGCTTGTAGAATACAGGTTCTACTCCAAATTCAAGTCTTCTTATTTTTACTCAGTATGGGAGTTGGAACAAACGTATTTGAGTAGCAAGTCGTGTCGCTGGATCCTCGATCCTCGCTCTCGTTTTCCGACTAGGTAAACTCGTAATAGTTCAAGCATATCAAGTTGACGTGTTTTTAACGTGCAGGCGTAACAAATTGACGATTAAGAAACACTTAATAATGGTTTTTCCCTGAGTAACCATTTATCAGTGAGCATCCCACCTCACACCTTATCACCGAAGATGTTCAAATCAGTATGCTAACCGTGCGTTTCATCTCTTGAAAAAAGGAAGATGAAATCCTTGATCATACATAACCATTTGACTCATAATTGAACACAGCTCAACTCTCCATTGATCATGGCTCTAATCATTTGAACTGCGAGAACAGATATCCAATAATGTCCAATAATAATAAAACATATTTCATCTACTTGCTTTGAAGGAAAAAAAACAAACTTTTTCGAGACAATTTATTCAAATTTGTTCAGTAAAATCAAATTTCTCATCAAAATAATAACTACAATCTAAAATATTTTACAAAACCTCACACACACACACACACACTAAACATCAAACTATTTGGCGTGGAACATTTAAAAAAACAAACATGGCAGTATTTGTTTTTAACTTACTTGTTCAATGTTATTCGATTAAATTGAAGATTTTACTTGATGATAAACTACTACTCATTTGTTCAACTCATTTTGATTGATATGTCTAAGTCTGTTTGCATGTTTTGAAATTCTCCTGCCATTCTGTCTGTTTGTCTGTCTGTCTGTCTATTTGTCTATATACAAATCGAATCCCCATTGGGATGATTGTCTGTGAGTTTGAATGATGTTTCTATTGTCGTTGTTTATTTAGTGTAGTATAAAGATAGATTGTACAGTCGTTTGCAGATTCGAGCTGCGATTTAAAACAAAACTTCTGTAATCCAATATAGTACTTGCATTACCTACTTCATCTCCCTTTGTAGTGAACGAGAACATAGGTGGGGCAACCGAATTGTAGTTAACGAAAATTACAGAGTTACTCAGTAAAATCGGAAAACCATATCGTAAATTGTTCATTTGCAAAATATCAGTCCATCATATCGAACTGGACTGTTCCTGTTGCAAAACATCAATCCATTGTCACTGACTATTCATGTGTTTCATACAAATTCCATTGTGTTCCCGCTCTTCTTCCTATCTTGATCTTCCCCCCATTTTCTGCTACCAGACATTACGTTGACACTCACATCATATACTACTTATAAGTAGCTTACACAACACACCTTTACTCTTGTCGCTTTTTCTTTTCTGCTCTGTGCACTTCATTTTCTCAAATAAAAATAAAAGTGTTTTATGTTTTGGTTTTTTTTCTCAATTATGATAAATTTATTATCCTAACTCGTTGAAGTGAATAAATAAATTAGGTATGATTATTATTATTTTTGTTTTCATGACGTAAACAAACGTATGAGCTTTAAATAATGCATATTTATGCATTGTCAAATTCGTTTTTTCAGCCAAGTTTGCTCTGACAAATTGTAATGACGAATTTGAAATAGTTTGTGTGAACGAAAATTAGCCTTGAAGAATTGAAAAACGGGAATAGTTCGTTTGAGTTTGGACTTGCCAACTTGATGGATGCATCGGCATTATCTGTCTGGGGTCCCGAGTGATAAGATTGCATATATGAATGTCTGTGGCTTTTTAGCTGTTGCTAATGAAAGAAGTCATTGAACAACTAAAATACTAGTATAAATATTTATCCTCAGTGGTTGTTCATTCAGTACCGTTTAGTTATAAACATTCTCAAACATTTTAAAATAATTGGTTACTGGATAGAAGCTGAGAAGACCGAGGCAGGCGCGGCAGACTGTACTTGGAAAATTAACACTCTGAGTCAATTAAAAACGAAAACATTACATTGAACACTCTATTTGCACACCATCTTTGAGTCCTGACTTCCAACGCTCCAGCCTTCTTCCATTCCTGCTGTGGCTTCCGTTACTTCCTGTCGGTACTCTATTTACTTCTTGCTTTTGCTCCATTTGCTTTCCGTTTTCCTCTTCTGACCGTGAGACTTCTTCTTTCACGTCCATTCTTATACTACTTATATCGTTCGTGTAAGTAGCACACACCACAAAGTGAATTCCAAAACAGGTGATGATTCTTATTTAGAACATCGTTTAAAGCCATATTCTCATTCGTTTCCATTTGTAATGATAACATATCAGCGATAATGCAAGTACTTTAAGTGGCATTTTCATTGTGCTGCTTGGAATACTACCGGTCCCGTTTGAAATTCATCTGAAGAGCTGGAAATAAATACTCAGTTGAAATGCAAATATATATATATATATATATATATATATATATATATATATATATATGTCTTTCTCAGTGTTCGGTATAAATGTAGAATGGCGGTAGTTCAAGAACTTTGAATATAACAGTATCTAATGTTCTCGGTATATGGATTTGTAGAGATTGATGAATACTATCGAGACCATAAACCAAAACATTTGGGCACTAAGAAGAATTGAACAAATGTTTTGTCCTAGTTTATGACTATTCAGTAGTCACAGTCTATACAGTCATCGAGGATGGAACTGCGCACCAAAGTTTGAAAGTTGTCTGAGGTTTCTGTTGAGTATTTTTTACAGTTCGAGACATGCGCCAACAGAAGGCAGCGAACTGATTGATATTGTGTGGTCTAAAAGTTAAGCGTTCGCTGCGGGATATGAATGTACTGGGTTCGATCCATGGTGCCGGTATCTTATTCACTCATACAGTTGATGGGAGTAGAATCCAATCGTTGTAGAATTTTGTTAAAACCTTGTTCAGTACTGATGATTTACCGGACGGATTAATAGAGTACAATTACAGTAGATATATGCATGTATCACTAACTGATAGGTTTACCACTTCAGTATAATTTAATCGTCTCTGGTTTTCACCTTAACACCTTAACAATCTTTTCAATTAGAGTTATAGCGATAGCTGTTTTGACACATTGACATCATCAGTCAATCATTGTTAGGCAACCATTAGAGACCTGAAAGTAATGGACGGCCGTTTGGTCCCGGTATGACACTCATCAGCAGTGCGTATCCATGACTCCTGACACCTACTGAAATCGAACCCAGGACCTTAAGTCTTGCGCGCGAACGCCTTCCCTTTCGTCTGTAGGCAGACAAATGGGTGAGGTTGCGCAAAAACCCTAGATCGATTAGATTTAGACATTACTATCACTGGATGTCGGCCGGGTCACTGGTCCAGAGTTAAAGCGAATACGCGAAAGACCGACGATCCTGAGTTCGAGTCGTGCGAATGGCAGGAGTCGTGGATTCTCACTGCTGTTCAGTCATAAACCACAGAAAATGTTTACTAGTATGCGAATGTTCCATTCTTGTTGTTCGATCATGATGTGAACAATTTTTTTGGTTCTAATTTCAATGTATGAACATATTCAACTCAGATGTGCGCTTTTATGTTGAAGTGTTACAGTTTACTGACAAAATACAACGGAGTGTATCTAATGGAATATTGCTCAGAGGTTTGCTTCATGCAGCTGTATGATTTTTAGTCCTGACTATTTCAAAAATAGTGAATATGAGTGTAAGATGAAATTTCATGATCCAAAATGTGTAGATTCGACGCTATCTGACGGAATTTCAACGCCATTGAGTTTCGTTTTAAAAATAACGTGCAAAATATCTTGAATCTAAATTGATGTCCTTGAGAATTGTGTTTGAATTAGTGCATTACTATTTCTGTTCATAAAGAGTAATTACGTGTTACCGTTCAATGTTCGCAATCAGCTATACTTATGATTGACAGAAAAACCGGATAAAGCCTATTTTTAACTGATGTTTGGGTTTGGTGATATGGTTTGTAATTTGAACATTTTCATTCATCCATTATTATGGAACAGAACAAACCAGATTCCAATGGAGTAAGAAATTAGGAGCAAGCGCTGGAGTTGGTGGATAGGACACACATCGAGAAAGGTACCAAACCGTGTCACTTGAAATCTTCAAGGTCAAAGCAAAAGACGAAGACCCAAGTACACATTACACCGAGAAATGGGGACAGATATGAAAAGAACGAGCACCAGTTGGATAGTACTGGAAGGGAAGGCCCAGGACAGTGAAGGATAGAGAATTCTAGTCGGTGGCCTTTGCTCTCCACTAGTGGTAACAAGCAAAAATAAGTAAGTAGGTAAGTTCATGTATCCGAATGAATCATTTATTTCCAATTATCGCCCATGATATCACACACACTAGTTAGTCCATTATTATTTCTGCTCATACACTTTAATCACAATCTATCATAATTATGAATATTGAAAAATCAGATGAAACACATTCTTAAACAATATTTGGGTTATACGATCTGGTTTGTAAATTAATCATCTTTATCTAACCGCTACTGTGGAACAGAACAAACCAGATTCAAGCTGAGAAAGAAATGAGGAATACATCCAACTGCGTCACAAGACAAACTCTCACTTGCAACCCTCAACGTCAAAGCAAGACAAGAAGACCAAAGAACACATTGCTCCGAGAATCAGTGGAAATTGACATCCGAAGAATGAATATCAATCGTATAGAATTAGGAAGGAAGACTCAAGACAGAGTACGCTGGAGAATACTGGTCGACAGCCTATACTCCATTAGGGGTTACAAACGAAAGTAAGTAAGTAAGTAAGTTTATTCATCCGAATGAATCATTTATTTCCCCCTGTTTATTGATTACCACACGATATCACACACACACGCACACACACACACACTAGTTACTTGTTTTTTTTGTATGTTTAGAAACAAACATAGATTTTGTCAATAATCTATTTGAAATAGTCAATACAAAATTGTAATTTCCGTTTTTTTTTTAAATTAATAAACTACAGTGTACTAGAAAAAACATATCGGTATTTTAAAATAACTTTAGTTATCTATGCACAAGTGCATAGATATATATATATATATATACATCATTACACTTGTAAATACAATTTCCGTTTGGGTTTTTTTCCTTTCCAAAGAAAGATAATACCACAACATTCTCTTTGTTTTTTAAAAAAAAATAAAACCCCAACAAGATCGGTGACTAAGATAACAGCAGTAACAATGACAACAACCAAGACCATAATAACCACAATAAGAAGAACACTGATTTATCATCTCTCTCTCTGTACAGGGAAAAATCATTATGATTAGTATGTGTTTTGTAAAACTTGTGAACAAACTCAGTGATAAAGTGTATGGTATTATGCACATCCGGTAAGTGATGATATATATATAAAAAGGGATAAAAATATATTTTAAAAACTATGAAACATTAGAAGACAAAACGAAATAAAGATATTTTATTTGTTTCCTTAGCTGGAAAAATTCATTCCTGATTAACCATTTTGTACACGACTATCATCGGTATTGATTTTTCTGAAGAAGATTGTTTTACACATGAAAATCATGAATGAATCATTGTTAGAGTATTGTGAGAAATCTGGAAGCCTTGAAAGACGTCTGTTTCGTTCTACAGTATGGTGATCATTAGCATCGCGCATCCACCACTGCTACAACACACGGGACTCGAACTCAGGACCTTCGGTCTTGCGTGCAAACAGCCTGGCCTCCCACGGTATTAATGTTTAAATCTAAGGATCAATATTATTTTATTTTGCTAGAAATTCAGAGTATTTATGATTTATGTGTGCTTACATATACAGATGAAACAGTTAATTTTATAACCTATGGAAATTTGAACTGACATATCGTGGATTTTAATATGATATGCCGGATTTGAGATCTGCTAACCCCTAGAATTGAATACTTGAGAGAGGAGGCAAGTATAGTAGAAAAAGTCTATTTCGCTATCGAATAATCTGTTCAAGTACTTTTCTATACCTCTTATATCCCACCTATACAGAAGAAGACATTGTTTTTGATATGTATTCGTCCTTTAGAACATTTTCTAATGGTCATCAAATGGTCTTCTTAACTGGCCACTTCTGTTTGACTCATTTTATCAGCTTCTAGTATCAATCAGACTATCAACACTTCCATCGACTTTTCTCATAGGTCGGGATAGAATCGATTAAAGGTTCAAAACTGGGACTTGTGACTGGATGTTTGACATCTGATTATCTTGAAGTGTTTTGAAATATCGATCGGATCGTTGGGGACGTCAGATCCCCAGAACTCGCTTGATAAATGTCTTAATTTTGGATTTCATATGTGCGAGCATGGACTGATCAGTTGACCTTGAGATTTCATTTCCGATCAAGAAAATCCTTGGCTGTGATTGGCTGCTGTGTATTTTAATGTGCTATTTTTGTGACTGTCCCAAGGACGTTTCTATCATGTATGAATATACGAGATTTGTGTGCTTGATTGTATTGTGCTTGCTGGGTGTTTGTAGAATATACTTTCTACGCTGTATCAAGACTTTTTGGTTAGTCATTGGATCAGAGTAGCCTACCTGGATGTTGGTTCAGTGTCTCGTTCGCGTTTGTCGACTAAGGTGAACCCGTAATAGTTTCAAGCGAACTCGGTGACGAACCTAACACATTTTGACAATGATCCGATGATTTGTTTGATCTACAGTTAGCCAGTGAACTTTGCATTCATTTTTGGGATAGTTCTGATGTTAAATCGTATTGTCTTGAAAAAGCTTTGAGCAGATTTCTAAGCAAAAGATTGGATTTAATGAAGGAGATTTGTGGAGACTGTGTAATTTCTATAGTTGAAATCATGATCTGGGCCAAGATGAATATCTAATAAATGCCTAGAAGCACTGGTAGACCGAGTCGTCTGACAATGAGACTTATCAGTAGTGCGCATGCACGACCCCCGAATGAGGAAAGAGAGCCAGGAATCTTTGGTCTCGAGTGTTAACATCTAACCTCCAGACCACTTCATCGGCATCCAAAGGTGTTAATGTCTAACCGAAATCAATCCATGATGTTATGGAACTTTCATCTATTGCCTACAGAGGATTACTGTCCCTTGCTCCGATACAGACTGATCTCCACAATGCACGTATTTTCAGTAGAGCTTCAGGACTACTTGATGAAGCTAGTCACTAGTGAGCACAATAAATTTATTGAAATTTCATTTTTCTCGCTAACTTAGAGCCGTAATATTTGGAAATTATTCGTTCAAACGTATATATCTATATATAATTAGAGCAAGGTGTAAAAGATATGACTACGTTCAATGATGAGAGTATAAGTGTATAGTCTCCGCTATTGTTCTGTCCTAGTTCCCATTTCAACATTGAAAACACGAAGTCCCCCACAAAGGATCTCATTCCAACGAATTTATTATCAAGCTATCCAAATGAAAGTATTCTGGATCAGTATAGCGGCAGATAGAATCGAGTAAACGTTCAAAACTGGAACTTGTAACTGCTATCCTCTCATCGTTGTAGAGCCTCCACATTGGGAAACATTTTCATATCCAAGTTTAAAATCAATCTCTAGCTACGGCCTATTATATACCTTGTTCCTCAAGAGTAAGTAAACTAAAAGATGCACATAGAGGCAACCAAAGACGAAGAATTTCATTGTTTACGGATCGAGAGAAAACAAGTTTTTACTAGTGAACGTTTTATAGTAGCTTTGCATCACTATAGGTTATTTTTTTTAGTCTGTCATTAACCGAATTTACTGCTAACCGTGAACAAAATATAGTTTTTATAATTAGCAAAGTCTAAATACAAAACAATTAATATATATGTATATATATATACTACTTGATCCTACTACTTAATTAATGACATGGGTCAATAGTCATAAGGTTTGATTGTTATATACAATTTTTTGTTTAGAAAGATTAATTTAGTTTTTTTAATTTGCTCAGTTAATTGAAAATATTTTTTGTTAATTATGAAGTAGAAGTCAATTGTTTAAATTTTGGGGCAGAGTTTTGAAGGTTTGTGTTTTTCTTACACATTTGAAATCATCAATCAATCATTGTTAGACCACCATCAGAAACCTAAGAGCACTGAAAGAGGCAGTTCCGTCCTGGTGTGGGACTCATCAGTGGCAGTGCGCATCCACGACTCCTGCCCCTCGCAGGATTCGAACCAGGGAACTTCGGTATTGTGCGCGAACGCCTAACCATCGGACCACTGGGCCGGCATCCAACGGTGTTAATGTCTAACTCTGATCAATCTAAAGCTTTTGCGCAACCTCACCCATTTGTCTTTGGTAGTTACTGCCTACACCCGACAGGGTTGAACTCCTTTGGTCATTTGTTCTCAACTAGAACTCCAAGAATTTCCTCACGAAGCTAGTCACTAGTGATCAGTATTATGATATTTTCTGGCAGAGTTTTCGAAGTTTGTGTTTTTACACATTTGAAATCATCAATACCCATACCAGGACGAAAAGGGCCGTCCAATGCTTCCAGGTTTCTAATGGTGGTCTACCAATGATTGATTGATGATTTCAAATGTGTAAAAACACAAACCTCCAAAACTCTGCCCCAAAATATCGTAACAGTGCTCACTAGTGAGTAGCTTCGTGAGGAAATTCTCGGAGTTCTGGTTGAGAAGACGTGAGCAATGGAGTTCAACCCAGTCGAGTGTAGGCAGTAACTACCAAAGACAAATGGGTGAGGTTGCGCAAAAGCTTTAGATTGATCAGAGTTAGACATTAACAGCAGTGGATGATGGCTTAGTGGTCTAGAGGTTGGGTGTTCACGCGCAAGACTGAAGGTCCTAAGTTAGAATCCTGAGAGTAGTAGGAGACGTGGATGCGCACTGCTGATAAGTCCCAGGACGAAACGGCCGTCCAGTGCTTCCAGGTTTCTAATGGTGTTCTAACAATAAGTGATTGATGATTTCAAATTGTTTTAATGTTAAAATTTGCAATTTAGTAGTGAGGATTATGTTTTTTAATTAACGGCTGCTGATATTTAATGAGTAGTTTCGGTTGGTGTTTAGGTTTATCGTGAATGGAAGAATCTGGTATTTTGAGTCATTCATACAGTTTAGTCAAATTTGATTGGGAACACTTAACTGCTGTAAACCTTCTCTACAGTGCGACTTCACTCTCAGACCTTACATTGCTGCGTTTAGTCTTACTCGACATATAAAAATACATGCAGTACAGGCTACAAGAAAATCTAATTGGTAATCGCTTTCATAATGAAAAAAAATGAGTCAGTGGTTCGTACTTCTTATGAGTCCTATACTGTTAGACCAAATGGCCATCTTCTAGTGTTTTCGGCTTTCTAATGGTGGTCTATCATTGATTGATTCATGATTTCAATAATAAACTGTTAGGATATTTATCTAATATCCTAAGAGAATGATTTGTAAGTCTAATTCCTTTGGTCGATTCCTATCGGTCGTCCTAACTATTAATGTCACATGCTTCAAATGATTTTCCTTATTCGACCTAACTGTATAAATACACATTATCTGTAACTTATCTGTAACTTCTGGATTCGAACCTCCTACTTTCTGGATGCTTGTAGAATACATGTTCTACTTCATATCAAATCTTCTTCTTTTACTCAATTAGGGGTTTTGGACGCTTGGATTAGTGTAGCATGTCATGTCGCCGAATCATCGATCCTCACTCTCGCTTACTGATTAAGGTAAACTTTTGATGTACATGACATAAACAACAATCTCCATCAGTCTTATTAAAGAAAAAAAGTTACAGCATGTTTTTTCTCAAATTTTAATTGACAGAAACAACTAACTGATTATTAAGAAATAAATTTAAACATTTTTCAAACTTTGTCTTACTACAGTAAAACGAAGAATCTTAGTCAAATATTCATGACAGTCTTGAAAGACAATAAGAACGTATTCATGATTTACCGCCTCGACACCGATGCTAATCACCGTTGCACAAAGAAACGTGTATGTGAGAACCAGACCTATACCTAAGTCTTCAATATTTGTGAAAAGCCAGGAGGAATTATAATTCAAGATTATATCCTACATTCTTGAGTTAACTGAATAAGAATAAATTGCTTAACTGATCAGCCTTTGTGTTTACTTTCATTTCAACAGTTTTTTCGAACCTTCTTATATAGGGAATACAACTAGACAACTATATTATTGTATTATGGAACGCCATCCTTCATGTTTGACCAGTTGAAGCATTTAATTGGTACTTACTTACTTACTTACTTACTTACTTACTTACTTACTTACTTACTTACTTACTTACTTACTTACGCCTGTTCCCCCTAATGTAGCATAGACCACTGACCAGCATTCTCCAACCTACTCAGTCCTGTATCTTCCTTTCTAGTTCTCTACAAATGTTCTTAATTCTTCTCATATCTGTCTCCATTCCTCAGAATTATGTGTTTCTTGCCCTTCCTCTTTTTCTCTGACCTTGATGGTTCCGAGTGAGGACTTGTCTTGTGATGCTGTTGTGTGCTTTTCTCGACGTGTTTGCCCTATCCATCACTTCCAGGGCTTCTTCCTGATTTCCTCCTTTGTTGGAATCTGATTAGTTCTTTCCCACAGTGGGTTGTTACTGATGGTGTCTGGAGCTGATACTGGTTATCACTTGAAGCTGTCTATGAAGATTTATCGAACCTAAATCAAAGTTTCAGAATCTGACTGATATATATACATACAGTTGAAGCCATTAGAATACAAATAAAAAAGATCTTACTTTTGCATGCAGAGAGATTCCATACAAATTATGAATTAACACGTAGATAGTGTAACAATATTATTAAAAAACATTTTTTTCTCTTTCTAAAATTTTTCAACTTCCATGTTGTTTTACGTGTTAATTTTTTAATTCTAATCTTCTTACGCAACATGCAAAGGCTGCATTTCTACGATTGAAAAAACATCTAGCACTCCAAACAAATATCAACCAAGACAATTCTACTGTGTGGGGCGGAAACTTGGAGAACCATAGAAGCCATCATCCAGAAGATACAAGTATTTATGAACAGTTGTCTTCGCAAAATATTTCGAATTAGTTGGAAAGACACCATCAGTAACAACCCACTTTGGGAGAGAACTAATCAGATTCAAACAAAGGAAGAAATCAGGAAGAAGTACACAACTGCATCACAAGACAAGCCCTCACTTAAAACCATCAATGTCAAAGTAAAAGAGAAATGCCAAGAAACATATTACGCCGAGAAATAGAGAAAGATATGAGGAGGATGAACAATTACCCGAATTCGGATATTAATATTGCGGAATACCGGCTCAGTGGTCCAGTGATTAAGCATTCGTCTTAGAAGCCGAAGGTCTTGGGTTAGATTCTTGCATTCACTCTCTTGAATGTACACTATTGAAGTGTCTCAAACTAAGAAGAAACCAATGTCTACTACTTTCAGGTTTTCTACAGTTGTCTAACTTTGATTGATTTCTGGATTATCATTAAAATTAGATGATTGTGGTGGTGGTGTTTGGTTCTCTGAGCTGGGTGTTTTTGGTTGTGGATCTTTCATTGTTCTTCTTCTGAACAACATCATCAGCACAAACTTCATATAGAAGGTATGCATTGGAATCGTCTTTATCCTCTATGGAATTGTTAGAAGCTTGGCACTCAGGTCAATCGGCAATCAACAAACACATCGACATTGACCCAATTTATAAAACCAATCAGAAAAATAATGGGTGACATAGGATCAAGAAACAGATCAAAAGGGGGATACAATCAAAACAAAGGTGCAAACAACGACATGTTTAAGGTCAGCATCAACCAATCAAGATCGAGGTTAGCAGAACAAGCTACAGGTCAAACTTGGAGAAATCCGAATACTTCACTTCTATCCCTGAAGTTTGTGTTGATGATGTTATTCAGCAGAAGAACAATAAAAGCTCCACAACCAAAACATCCATCTCAAAGAACCAAACACCACCACCACAATCATTCACCTGAGCTATAAATCTTTTCCACCAACTCAAAGTTAGATGATATTCGTTAACATATGACTTGTATTCACAATTAAGTTTCTTCATATCAGTCTATAAACTCCGCCGTGAGCCCTTGTAAGGTTACTGCCTGTCCCATGTCAGGCTAAATGAGAAGGATTGGGCATGATGTTAGCGATCAACTCATCCTGTAGAAATCCAACTTCCTGAAAAAAAAGCTAACCCGGAAAATAAGTCAGCGGTTGGCAGGTAACATGCGTATGTAAGTAAGTAAGTAAGTAAGTAAGTAAGTAAGTAAGTATTATCAGTCTATAACATTCATGAAATAATTTTAGTCCAAGAAATAA
>OX103974.1:5814468-5831605 GCA_944470395.2 Schistosoma turkestanicum
GGACTGCCGAGATAAAGTCAGCAGTCAACAAGCCCAACTGCTTCACTCCCTATCACTAGTGCAGGTGCGGATGAAACTCAATCTCAATCCTCCAAGGCATCTCCATCAAGAGTAATTTGGTTGGTGCATGTTTTGTTGCATCGGAGAATTTTGCTTTTTCCTTTATGTATGTTGAGACCTACTGCTGCAGAGGCTGCTGCTACACTGGCCGTCTTCTCTTGCATTTGTTGTTGCGTGTGAGATAGAAGAGCCAGGTCATCTGTGATGTCCAGATCGTCCAGCTGCGTCCTAACTGTCCAGTTGATACCGTGCCTTCCTTCAGATGTCGACGTCTCATAATCCAGTCGACACCAGGGAGAAAGAGAAAGGGTGACAGTAAGCAACCTTGCCTCACACGGGTCTTGCACCTCAAACGAGTCATTGTCAGCTGAGCTCCGTGCACGATTTTGCAGTTGAATTCATCATAAGAATTCCGTATGATGTTAACTATTTTCTCAGGCACACCGTAGTGTCGAAGAAGCCTCCACAGTGTTTTCCTATCCACGCTATCGAATGCTTTCTCGTAGTCTTGGGTATACTGCCGAATAAATCAGGAGCACGGTTTGGAAATGAAGCTTGTGATCCCATCCTGTAGCAAAAAACCAACTTACTACGAAAAAAAACACCGCTATAACCAGAATAAAATTCACTAACATGTCAATATATATATATATATATATATATATAATTCTATTATCCCACATATATTTGAATCTCATCCTCAATATTGATTGACTTATCATCCTCTAATAAGTAGTAAATACACACACAATTCGATTAGTATGAAAGCATTTTTTTGCTCTTCATTAATTCATCAAGTTTCTATTGTTTTACTTTATTTTATTGTATAGTATAGTAGTTCACTTAAGGTCATATCAATCAGATTCGAACTACCATACTTTTAACCGTGTTACATCACTCACTCACACACACTCACACACACACTTACGTATTCACATTGAGGTGAATTCGACGCTATATAGAACAATGAAACACAGTACAATAATAATAAAAGGGAGAAACATGAAAAAATAAAAACTGTGAGCAAATATGAAACATTGAACTGTACAATTTTTCATATTCAAACACACATATATATATATATATTGAACATATGGTAATGTAGAACAGTTTTTTTTAAGGATAACAAGCAATTTACCTTAATTTGTAAAGGGGAACTTTACAAGGCAAGAAAAAAATATGTATATATATATATATATATGAATATCCTCATTTTTTTTAGGTCACTTAATTTCAATCATACATACTAAGCTGATGAGGAGATCACCCATCGGTGTCACAATGTGGTGCGCGCTACTTATAAGTAGTATATGACGCGAGTGTAAACGTAATGTCTGGCAGCAGAAGATGGGGGAAGATCAGCGAGAAAGGAAGAGTGGGAACACAATGGAATTTGTATGAAACGCATGAATAAGTGAAATGTCAGACAATGGATTGATGATGGATTGAAGATTTGCAAATTAACCGTTTACGATATGGTTTTCCTATTTTATACTGAGTAACTCTGTAATTATCGATAAATACAATTCGGTTTTCGTCACCTGTGTTCTCCTTCACTACATTTGGTGTCGCTCCGTGCTCGGAGGAAGGAGCTCCTGTGGCCGAAGGAGTTTGAGGTTGGAGATTTGCTGAGCTTCCTGGAGGAGTTTGAGGCCATGGTGGGGCTGGTGGGTGTGAAGGGGCCCGGGGTGGAGTTGGTGGTGCTTGGACGCTGCGGGGAGGTGAGGCGAGGTCGGTATACGACAGCCTGGAGGGTGCCGCCGGGAAGATGGCGTGGGAGACGGTCACCGGGCGGCTGATGACGGAGTTCGACGGCCCAGTGGACAGGGAGGAGGCGCCGCAGCGGTTCCGGTTGGCGAGGTTGTCTGTCGCTTGTGACCCACTGGTGCTGGCTGTGGAGCTCACGAGTTGTTGGCGTCGCAATTTATCGAGAGTGTGCCTGCCGCCGTGTCCCAGCAGCGGGAACTAGTAAACTCCACACGTTGGATAGATGCCGTACCCATTCCAGACCAGCGGGCAAGAACAATGACAGAAGTGGTAATCCGGCATATTGTAGCGTGTCACGGAATACGGAAGGTGATATTAACTGACCAGGGTCCCTGTTTTGAAAGTGACGAGTCTAAAGCCCGTCTAAAGCAGTTTGGTGTCAAGAGGATACGAACTACACCGTATCATCCTCAGATAAACGTGCTTACGGAGAGAAGACAAGCAGAAGCGCGTAAATGCTGGTCAACTGCAGAGATGGTTTCAAGATTATCAAGTGTATGAGTCACGAAAAGCACGAAAGATGACAACGGTACGGTAATCAGAAAGACTACGATGACAGCTTATTAAAAAAGGGGGGACGAGTGTGGTGCGCGCTACTAATAAGTAGTATATGACGCGACTCTAAATGTAATTTCTGGCAGCAGAAGATGGGGGAAGATCAAGAAAGTAAGAAGAGTGGGAACACAATGGAATTTGTATGAAACGCATGAACAGTGGTGAAATGTCAGACAATGGATTGATGATTGATTGAAGATTTGCAAATTAACGGTTTACGATATAGTTTTCCTATTTTATACTGAGTAACTCTGTAATTTTCGTTAAATACAATTCGGTTGCCCTCACCTGTGTTCTCCTTCACTACAATATGAGTTATTTATGGTTGTGGTGGGTACACTACTTACTATGTAGCTTATAAGTAGTATACAGAATAAAAGTTGAAAATGTTCAACTTATTTTATTCTAAGTGAATTGCATTGCATTGTTTACGATTCAATTTCTTTTAGAATGACAATCTATTTCTCATGTGAATATGGTTTCAGTAGCTGCTGTGAATCCAATGTTGCTCTCAATCTGACGAACAGTTCAAGTATGAAATTAATCTTCCTTTGTTCGACGGCAGTAATATATAAGAAGAAGCTGAATACACATTCAATTGTACGAGTTTATTTTTCATGCAATCTCGTTCATGCAGACAGAGATGAGAATTAAAAGTGTACAGGTGAAGGTAAAGTGAAGTGGAGTGGAGAAGGCGAACGAGCCAACTCAAAGTCAGACATGTGATAAGCGATGTCAGCATGCACACATACACACCAAGATATGAGCGAATAAATGACAAGATCGAAGGACATGTGAATAATAACTCAAGTAGAATAGATTAATGAATATGTCCAAAGGCTGGAATAAGCAAGCCATGTAAGCTTGACATATTTGTACACACAACATAGGATGACGAAATTACCGCCTTTGTACAAACTCATACAGAGTTAAGGAAGTTGGCATTCACAACACAGTCAATGTTCAATAAAACGCTATGAGTTATCTGTCATTGTTAACCATTGGCTCACTTGGGAGTCCTTGACATGACCTTGAGAAAATTTACCTCGTCATTAGCGCCAGAAAAAAAGAGATGTAATCGATTCAGGTATATAATTACAGTTAGCATTTTCAAGGACAGATTAAGGTTTAATTCTTCTATTGTCATGACCTTGATGAAATCAGCTTAATCATGTCAACATGTTAGTTTTTTGGTCATAGATGTGAATGAATGAATTTCGCGCTAAAATTATCTTAAATTTCATTGGTTCATTCATCAAAAATATTATTAGACTTGTCGAGGTTTCATGTCAAACACGTCAACTTTTGGTAAAATTTGTAGTAGTCGCTTTTTTCTGCTGCCACTTGGTTATATTTTATTATGATAAATGAGATTTTGACTGTTGAAATGAAATGTAAGAACATTTTTAAACAAAACGTTACACACAAATGGATATTCTAATTTCTTGTCCGTTTAAATAGAGACAGAGAAGACAATATTTGATAACTAGAAAGCACCTGTTAGGATATTCATCCAATATCCTAAGAGAATTATTTTGTAAGTCTAATTCTATTGGTCGAATTTTGTTTCCTATCCTACCTAAATGTATAGATACGCATTATCTGTAACGTTTTATGAACTGGAGCCGGTTCCCTAGTCCGGGATCCTTATCTCCTTCTGGACTCGGACTTTCTGAATGTTTGTAGAATACACGTTCTACTTCATATCAAGTCTTCCTTTTTCACTCAATGGGGGTTGGGACATTCGGATTAGAGTAGCATGTTCTGTGTCACCACACCCTCGATCCTCGCTCTCGTTTTTCGACTAAGGTAAACTTGTAATAGGTCAAGCGAATCAAAATGATATATTTACGTTTTTTTCATAACAGATGTATATTGAAATTTATCTGAAGAGAATGTGTATGCTACGATTAAGAGCCAATCAGAAATGGTTTAAAAGACAAAGGCATATCATTGGTTAAAACATGAACTCATTTTCTAAACGGAAAGAAAGTATATTCAGTAGCCAGCTAGATTTCCTCTATCACTCTTGTCATAAAAGTCAGTTTTGGGCTGTGAACAAGCATCACACTCAAAATGTTGGATACCATCCATCAAACGAGTATCTTTAATACCATCCATGAACATATAATACCCATACATATATATATATATATAGAGAGAGAGAAATCTTTGCAAATATCCTACATACTACTTTAATTACTTACTTTAAGTAAATTCAAATCATCCTCTGTAATTGTATCTGGTTTTAATTCAGCTAATAAATCATTTAGGACATTAATATTGGTTTCAATAATTGTTAAATCTTCAGTTAATTTAATACGTTGTACACTATTCAAATGACGTACAATCCCGTTTTCATCAAATTCCATTTGATCATCTTTTATTTGATGATGATGATGATGATTGGTTGATTGAAATGGATGATTCGTTGTTGAGGAGGAGCAGGAGCAGGATGGTAAACAATGATGCGGTTGACAAATAACAGACGATGGTTGATTATCTACAAATTATGAATAATTAGAATCATAATAATATATAGTGTTGTATAGTAGTGATTAGCCAATCAGAAGTGAACAAATAGGGAGGCCATTAGAAATGACCTAGAGGATAGATGTATATTATTGGTTAAGAGACGGATTGATTTTCTAAGGGAACGGAATGTATATATATATAATCATTAAAATGAAATGAAAAATACGATCAACTCATGTCCACATCCGCCACAGGGATCATTCTTCAGGTAATCTGCAAAGAATGCTCATGTGCCAATCAAGACTAATCATACATCAGTCAAAATACTAACAATGGGATAATTCAGACCATTTCCTAAATTGAAATTAAATGTCTGACGTGTTTGCAAAAGTAAGTGATTGTCCAAACTCGGTATTTAAGTAAATAAAGAGATGTTATTTGAAGTGAACAGTACTGGTTTAAATTCCTGGAGTAAATATCATCAACTCCGACCCAAAGCTGCTACTTTGACATGGTGGTCGGGCTTGTCTATCGTGATGACCCAACTGAGCTATATTGGCGCGAGCATATGTTCCTGTAGGTCCTACCATGCCAGATAGGTTGATTGGAAAGCGGCGAGACTAAAAGCAGCAACTCAAGGTCTATAGAGGGGTGTGATAGCAGTAAAGCGTTTCCTTCGGACAACCAGAGTCTGTAACGACGCTGCTTTCTCACAACGGAAGGAAGAGGTTAAAAACGGCCAACCCTAAAAATTTCAAACCTCACCTTACCTCACGGATATCTGTTTCCGGAGGAGAGGCCTTTCGAAGAATGGAGAAAACACATGAAAAATTTCCCAGGTCTCTAAGACCAACACAAATCCAACTTAATTTTCAGGTTTCTTAAGAAACACTCTTTCATGGTGTGGGCAGCCGGGAAATGGCATCCACCCTGATACCCAACCCTAACAACATACAAGACTGACTAAACATCAACTCTCAAATACATTCAGATGACTAGTCCTAAAATGAGACGACATGTGGCAATCTACATTTCACTATTAGCCATATTCTCTATGTAAAAAATGCATTGGATGCAATTTTTTCACACAAAATCATATTCAATGTAAAAATATAGACAATAACTACCGAAGACAAATGGGTGTGGTCATGCAAAATCCCTAGATCAATCAGATTTAGACATTAACACCGTTAGATGACGACAGCCAGCTCAGTGGTCCAGTGGTTAGGCGTTCGCACACAATACCGAAGGTCCCGGGTTCGAATCCTACGAGGTGCAGGAATCACGGATGCGCACTACCACTGATTACTCAGTCCCGTACCAGGACGAAACGGCCGTCTTTCAGTGCTTTCAGGTTTCTAATGGTAGTCTAACAATGATTGATTGATGATTTCAAATATGTAAAAGCACTAATCTCCATAACTCTAATTGAAAAAATCATGAAATACATACATGATCCATAGGACTATTATTCTAGAGACAGAAAAAACAGTTTTTTTCTCAAAATCCTATTCGATAATTATTTTGAGTACGAGAGAGAGAGAGAGATAGATAGAAGGAGCAAATCAAGTATTTACACCTCTAATCACATTAAATGGAAAATGCATGGTGGTTGGGACATGTGTTGAGTATGCCCAATCACCGACTGCCTCGACGAGCTATGTTTTGTAGTGTAGGAGTAGGTTGGAAGAAAGTTAGGGGCGGTCAGACCAAAACATGGCAGAAATCCATGAAGTCACTGACAAGTGAGCTGGGTTATGTTGGTAGATTTAGGCTACCTGGTTAGGGTCCGCGAGACGAAAGTCATCGATGGTTAGAGATCTTGAATGACATGGCTAAAACCGTTTGCAATGGCGCAGGTGCATCCACTCTTTGTATTCACTGAAATCCTAATCTTCTGGATCCGTCAAGTCCTCCGCCTTTGTCTTTCTAAACTCATCCCACTGAATTATACTTCTCGAATCATATCTTCGCCCCCTAATCTTCTCCATTACTGATAATACTTTTATTATCGCTATCACTCTTGGATTTGAGAACTGACAGTTACGTCTCTGTGCTGATGTTATATGGGGCAACCTGAACTGATGTACCTAACGTACGAAGTTCTACGTTGTATCTCTCTTTGTCTGTCTGTCTTTGAGTCAGTTCTTTTCGATTTGTTAGGAGGATTTGAAGAATGATCCCTCTGGCGGATGTGGACACAAGTTGATTATTGTATATATAAATGTACATACATTCCGTTCCCTTAGAAAATCAATCTGTCTCTTGACCAATAGCATACATCCATCCTCCAGAGGGAGAGAAAGAGAGAGCAAATCAAGTATTTACACCTCTAATTATATTAAGTGGAAAATGTATTAACCAGTCATTCATTCAAACAAAAAAACGCGATATCAACAGGAATGAAAATGGCAAACAAATCAAACGAAACCAAAAAATAATAAATAACTTTTATGCAAATAATGCACACACACAATGAACAAAAAATTAGGCAAATCATTCAAACAATCAATAATGAATTTGATTCATTCAATTGATGAACATTGTTCAATTGAATTTTGGCAATCAATGTTCAATGACTAGGGGATGACGTTGTTGAAGAAAAAAGAATAAGACAACTTTAAAAAAAAAAGAGTGATACTATTATTCAACAATGGAATGGAATAAAATAAAATAGAGTTTGATGAAAAATTCGACGCCGAAAATATTAATTTATGTTACTCAAAATAATCACAAATGAATGAAATTCAAAATTAATTCCAATCATTTGTTCAATAATTCTAACATCAATCAATCATTGTTGTTACCTGCCTAACACCCGACAGGATTGAACTCCATTGGTGACGTCTTCTCATTACTAGAACTCTGAGAATTTCCTCACTAAGAAGTTAGTCATCACTAGTGAGCGCTGTTAAGATATTTTCGGGCTGAATTTTTGGAGGTTTTGTGTTTTTTTTTGCACATTTGAACTACCAAAGACAAATGGGTGAGGTAGCGCAAAATCGGTAGATCAATCAACACCGTTGGATGCCAGCCAGCTCAGTGGTCCAATGGTTAGGCGTTTGCGCACAATACCGAAGGTCCCGGGTTCGAATCCTGCGAGGTGCAGGAGTCGTGGATGCGCACTGCCACTGATGAATCCCATACCAGGACGAAACGGCCGTCCAGTGCTTTCAGGTTTCTAATGGTGATCTAACAATGATTGATTGATTTCAAATGTGTAAAAACACAGAACCTCCAAAACTCTGACCAATAATTCTAAGTTGGAGCACAATTCAGGGAAAATCAAACTGATCAAAGAATGCATAGATATACGTCACGTTTAATAAATCGTAAAGCAGTCAGTCAATTACAACGTAGTACTTCGTACGTACATACATCAGTTCAATTTGCCATACCACATTAACACAGAGATTCAACTGTCATTTTAAATCCCATAGTTGTAAATGTAGTAGAAGTATTAGAAGTAATCGGAGAGATTAGGGTTCGAAGATATTATTCAAGAAGTATAATTCAGTGAGATAAGTTTAGAAAGACAAAGGTAGAGGTGTTGACGAATCCAGAAGATTAGGATTTGAGAGAACACAAAGAGTGGATGCACTTGCGCCATTGTACACGATTTTGAACCTTGTCATTCAAGGTCTCTAACCATCAGTGACTATCATCTCGCGGACCCCAGCCAGGTAGTCGACACCTACCGACATGACACAGTCCACTTGTCAGTGACTTCATGGATTTCTGCCATGTTTTGGTTTGTGCGACCCTAGCTTTCTTCCAACCCACTCCTACACCACAAAACATAGTTCAACGAGGTAGTCGGTGGTTGGGCATTCATAACACATGTCCCAACCACTTCAACTGATGAAATTTCACTACTTCATCTATTAATCTGCCATCCTTACCAAATACTCGTCTGCTAATGGAAATATTGCTTACTCGGGTGAAAAAAATTTTTTTGGAGATTGTATTATTTACCACATTGTATAAATCACCCGACTGCGTCACATACAAGCTCTCGCTTGGAAACCTCAAGGACAAATGGAAAAGAGGAAGGCCAAGGAACACATTACGCCGAGAAATGGAGACAAAAATAAGAAGAATGAACAGAAATAGGATGGAACTGGAAATGGAAGCCCAGGACAGAGTAGGTTGTAGAATACTGGTCGGCGCCCTATGCTATATTAGGGGGAGTAACAGGCGTATATTCACACATGGAATCACGAACTGGTCTAAGCTAGACCACTGTTAGGAAAGTAGAAGCACTGGACACCGGTTTCATCCTAGTATAGGACTCCTCATCAATGTACATCCATGACCAACCCTTACACACAGGAATCCAACCCTGGACGTTCGGTCTCGCATATGGATATTTAACATTTAGACCAGTGATTCAATATCCAATGGTGTCAATTTTCATAATTAAATTGAATTCTAAATAGTGAACAACTAGTGTGGCTAATATCTCCACTTCATACAAACAAATCAATGATGATAGTTTGTATAATCAAATCAAATTTTTAAACATGAAAATATAAACAACTGTCTGATGCAATGATTATTGATATGGGTGGGTTTTTTTTCTAAATGCTGTTCATTTTTGAATTTGGCGCTCAATTATTTTCAAACTGCTGCTACGCTACTAATAATAATAATAATAGTGAACATTGAACAATTTTAAATAATATTGGTAGTTTTTATTACGTTATGTTGTTCAATAATGTTTATATATTTGAAAAGAGGATGTATATTGTTATGATTATGATTATTATTGAGAAAAAATTGAAAATTGACATCATGTGAGTAAATATGAATGTTATGAATGAACCAATCATCTACTATTGATCATTGAATATTGTTTTAAAATGTTTTAAATAATTAAAATAAATTTAATATTTTTATGATTAAATCATAAAATAAGTGTAAATAAAATATCACTTGTTATGTTCGATGAAGTAACTGACTAAATTTAAAGTCTTCTAATTATACTATACACATTAATATGAGTGTATGTTAGGAATGCAACTCTGCCTGGAGTCCGCTATGGAGCTACTGCTAGTTCCAAGCCTGGATAAAGGAGGAAGGTTGAGCATGGAAAGGGATTAAGGAGGCAATCACTTCAACATGTCACGAAGTTCTGGGTCACAAGAAATACCATCACAAGGAATGGATCTCTGTTGGTACTCTTGGAAAAAATTGAAGAAAGGAGGAACTAGAAGGCAGCAGTGAATGTCAGCCGAACAAGAGTGGAGAAAGTTACCGCACAAGCTGCATACACAGAAGCAAACGGGCAAGTGAAGAAGAGCATCAGAGCGGACAAACGAAAATATGTGGACAACCTAGCAATGACGGCGGAAAAGGCTGCAAGAGACGGAAACTTGAGACAATTGTACGAAACAACAAAGAAGCTCGCTGGAAACTATCTTAAACCAGAACGACCAGTGAAAAGCAAGGAGGGCAAAGTATTCAGCAACACCGAAGAACAGCGAAATAGGTGGGTAGAGCACTTTCAGGAACTATTGAATCAACCAGCTCTACTGGACATATCCAACATCGAAGCAGCATCCGCGGACCTCCCAATTAATATTAGCGCACCTACGATTGAGAAGATCAGTATGGCCGTCAGACAAATCAAGAGCGGCAAAGCAGCAGGATCAGAAAACATTCCAGCAGAGGCGATGAAAGCAGACTTGGAAGCAACTGCAAAAATACTTCAAATTCTCTTCAAGAAGATTTGGGATGAGGAACATGTACCATCAGATTGGAAAGAAGGATACCTGATAAAAATGCCAAAGAAAGGAGATCTCAGCAAGCCATCCTCCACAAGATACAGGTGTTCATTAACAGTTGTCTACGCAAAATACTTCGGATTCGTTGGCCAGATACCATCAGCAACAACGTACTGTGGGAGAGAACAAACCAAATTCCAGTGGAGGAGGAAATCAGGAAGAAGCGGTGGAAGTGGATAGGACACACACTACGAAAAGCACCTAACTACGTCACGAGACAAGCCCTCACTTGGAACCCTCAAGTTCAAAGGAAAGGTGGAAGGCCAAGGAACACATTACGCCGAGAAATAGAGAAAGATATGAGAAGAATGAACAAAAATTGGACAGAACTAGGAAAGGAAGGCCCAAGACAGAGTTGGATGGAGAAAACTGGTGGGTGGTCTATGCTCGATTGGGGGTAACAAGCGTAAGTAAGTAAGTAAGTTGAGCATGGAGTTGGCAACCCTATCCCATTCTAAAAAAAACGATAACGAGAAAACATAATTCAAACCAAATATCAGGGATGTGATTCTCCTTCTCCGAATGAAAAACATTACTTCACGAATGGCTTATGTCGGTACGTAAACTAGTGACAGGGAGCAGAGTAGTTGAGCATGTTGATCGCCTCACTTATCTTTAGAGTATCATTAGGGCTGATATCCTGATGTCTGACGAAATCTCGGCATGGATACAGAAGTTCCAACTGGCTTTTAAACAATGCACGTCATTTATGGCATGGGTGGGATATCTAGCTGCTAACTTAAGGATGAGTTTATTATTCATCAGTTTGTCATATTCTACTTTACGGATGTGAAAAATAGTCTTAAAAATAAAGAATATTCGTCGAGTAACAGTAGACGATCATAGATGTCTTCAAAAACATTGCTCGGATATCTTGAGGCATTCGAGTAAGCAATGCTGGGTTTAGGAAAACAGTAGTACTAGGTAGAGATGACAAATCAGCTAATGAAGCAATGAATCTGCATAAGTCGAGGTGATTGGCGAAATGTACTACGTATGCCCAACCACTGACTGTAGGATCCAAACTAAGGTTTAGACTGAGGAATAACTGTCTGGTTAGGTTAGATAAGTTGAAACCAAAACAAGGGATTTGAGTAGATGACGGTTCTAATATTCATCATAAATATAAATTTACATCATTACCTAAACAACTATTACCACTCAGTTATTTCATTAAAAATTGTTCAATTAATCAAATCAACAGCAACAAATAAATGTTATTCTATCCCTCCTGGATAGATCAGATTCGTTCGAAAGATAATATTTGGTTGCTTTATAACACAGAGTGTTTCCTATTCTGGAAGAGTGCTTCAATTCACAATCGAAATGCACAATTCCAGTCCAAGCAAGCAACACAATCAAAAGATGAACAAATCAATATGGCTGTCACCATGACTAAGTATCAGCTTAAACAACATAAATGCAGTTCAGAAAGAAACATAGAAACTCAGTAAAGGCAAAAGAAATAGAAACTATAATCAAAAATACAAATATTATCATCTCTGAAATGGAATCGAACAGACTTCACAAAATGTACAACTGAAGGAATCTCAATAAGGACAAATTACAAATGTATACACAGGAGGGATTTTCACAAACAAAGCCTTCAAAAAAATGGATCTTACACCGACTCCCTCGATAGGCTATGCTGTCTGATGTAGGAGCAGACTGTAAGAAAGCTAGGGGTGGCCGAACTGAAACATGGCACCAATCAATGTACCATAGTTTACGATAATCATACCGAACCAAGTCAAAAAATCTATACCTAATAATAACATGGTTCCATTTAAAAATCAATAATTTAACGAAACTGACAGCAGATAAATTGTTTAAATGTCAAGAACTATCTATCGAAACTTATAGAGTTTGACTGCTTATTTCTGATATATATATATATATCAATATGTCTAGTCGTTATTAAACAGAAAATAACGCCCCTAATTTGTCAAGAATATATATTTCATTTTTGATAAGTAATTATTTTCAATTTTCTTGGAAATTTATGACTTTCAAATGTTTTACATGTGATTTTACAAAAAATTTATTCTTTTATCAGACTATATATAATATCTAGACAAACCAATCAGATGAAATAGTTCGTAATGGAAATTTTAATTTTAATTCTTAACGCGATTTAATTTACTGAAATCATGTATCAATCATGTATCCATTTGAAACTTAGAAGCACTTGAAAATGGTCATTTTGTCCTAATGTGGTGGGATTTTATGATTGTTTAACTCATATCGATAGTACTTTTATTTGGAACTGTACTCAACAAAACTATTGTGTTTTGAATTTACATGTGACATGTCTTCTTGGAGCTCGAAGGCGGTATTTGACTCAGTGGATCGTGAGGTTCTGTGACATTGTCTGTCATTGAGAGATGTGCTAAAGAAGAACATTAACTTTATACAAGCTCTCTACTTGAACAGCACTGGTCGGGTGAGAGCTTATGGTGAACTGTCGTTGGAATTCTCTACTTCAAGTGGTGTCCGTCAGGGCTGTCCACTCTCTCCATTCTTGTTTAACTTTGTCGTAGACATGCTTTTGGAGTTAACATTATCCTCGTCCGATATTTTAAGGGTAGACCTTCTACCAAGAGGATCGCTTATTGATCTGGAATATGCCCATGAGATAGTTCTATTCGGTGAAGACGCTAACAAAATGCAGAGTCTTCTGGCTACCATAAGCAACAATGCAAGCATGTTCGGGATGCGATTCTCACCGTCGAAATGCAAATGTAACATCAGGACTGGCTTGTATCAGCACCTGAACTAGTGATAGGCAGTGAAGCAGTTGAGCGTGTAGAACGATTCACTTATCTCTGGAGTCTTATCAGCGTTGATGGCCTGGCGACTGACGAAATCTCAGCGCGGATACAGAAATCCCGATAAGGCTTTGCCAATTTACGTCATTTATGATGTAGGCGAGATATACGTTTGCTGACTAAAAGAAGAGTGTACTGTGCAGTAGTTCGCTCCGTTCTCCTATATGGTTGTGAAACATGTCCGATAAGAATAGAAGATATTAGTAGGTTACTAGTATTCGATCATAGATATCTTAGAGGCATTGCTCGTGTATCGTAGGACACCCGCGTAAGCAATGCTGCCATTTGGAAACGAGTACTAGGTAGGGATGGCAGACCAATAGATGAAGCATTGGATCTTCATCAGCTGAGGTAGTTGGGACATGTGTTACGAATGCCCGACCACCGACTGCCTCGACGAGATTTGTTTTGTGGTGTAAAAGTAGGTTGGAAGAAAGTTAGGGGTGTCCAGAACGAAACATGACAGAAATCGATAAGGTCACTGACAATCGGACTGAGTTCTGTTGTTAGATGTAGGCTAACTGGTTGGGGTCTGCGAAATGAAAGTCACCAATGGTTAGAGAACTTGAATGGTATGGTTAAAAATCGTGTGCAGTGGCGCAAGTGCATCCACTCTTTGTGTTCTATGAAATTCTAAGCTTCTGGATCCGACAACACCTCTACCTTTGTCTTTCTAACCTTATCTCACTGAATTGTGCTTCTTGAATAATATCTTGGAACCCTAATCTCCTCCTTTACCAATAGTTCTTCTACTATTTCTATCACTATGGGATTTGATTTGACATTCGCGTCTCTGTGCTAATGTGGTATTGCAACATGAACTGATGTACTTACGTATGAAGTTCTACGTTGCAGATGACTGACTGACTTACTTGTGACAATGAGTAGGAATGAAGGCTAAGCAGAATCCAAATTACATCTATTTTTTGAAAATAAACAAGTACAATTCCTGGGAGAAATAAGTATAGAAAATGTCCCAAAAGTAGCTGCTACATTGACGTGATGGTCGAGCTTGTATATTGTTATGACCTAACCGAGCTATATTGGCTGGAACATATGATCCTGTTGGTCGATTGGAGAATGGTAAACTCTGCGATCATGCCTCCAGATCTCTAAGACCAACGCTAATCCAACTTTTTTATCAGGTCCTTCAGGAAACCCCCTTCAACAGTGTGGGCAACCAGGAAGTGGCATCCGCCCTCATACCCATAACACCACACGAAGTATGAGTCTACTGTTAGCAGTTCGCTTTGTCCTATTATATGAGTGTGGAACATGGAAAGTAAGAGTAGAGGATATTAGTAGGTTACTAGTATTCGATCATAGGTGTCCCCAAAGCATTGCTCGTATATCCTGGGACCACTAATCAGGCAATAAAGATTCAGGCGGCCAGACCAAAACATGGCACAAATCAATCAATCCAATGACAGATAGACTGAGTCATGTTGACAGGCGTCGACTACCTGGTTGCGGCCTACGAGATTATAGTAATCGATGGTTAGAGACCCTGAATGACATGGCTCAAAATCGTTTACAACAGCGCAAGCGCATCCATTCTTCGTCTCTCTTTCAAATCCTAATCTTCTGAATCCCTCATCGCATTCATCTTTCTCATCTCAAATCGATTTCACTGAATAATACTTCTTGAATAATATCTTCGAAACCCTAATCTTCTCTATTAGCGCCAATACTTCTAGCGCCTCTATTACTTTGGGATTTTGACTGACAATTCTATCTCTGTGTGTTAATGCCGTGGTATGGCAACTCGAACTGATGTATGTACGTACGACGCTGTAACTGACTAACTGACTCACTGTAATAAAATGTTATCAATACAAATTTATTTCATAGAATTATTAAATAACTTACCAGAATTAACAACCATTACAGTACAATCATTTGGTATACCACTAGTTTGATCAAAATGTACATTACGTATTGGTCGATTACATGATATCATTGTAGAATCATCATTTGAATGAATATTATGACAACAGGCTAATGATTGAATCATATTTGATTCGTGTGTACAATGAGAAGTAGAAGAGTATGAATGTGGTATATTGGATGATTGGGATGAGTGAACAGCTGAATGATTACGTAACCGTATATCTGATTCTAAATATGTGTAATGACAAAAAGGGAATCATTTAAGTTAGACACTTAGTGATGAGTATATGTAAAGCAGTAAAGATAAAAAAAATCGATATGACTATCCCATACATCAGTCTGTTACACCTGCACGTAAACGCGTCAACTTGATATACTTGAACTAGTACGAGTTTACCTTAGTTGGAAAACGAGAACGAGGATCGAGGATCTAGCGACACGACATGCTACTCTAATCCGATTATCCCAGTCCCCCCATATCGAGTAAGATTAAGAAGACTTGAATGTGAAGGAGAACATGTATTCTACAAGCATTCAGAAAGTACGAGGTCCGAATCCAGAAGGAGATAAGGATCCCGGACTAGGGATTCGGGTTCGGGTCATAAAACGTTACAGATAATGTGTATCTATACATTTAGGTAGAATAGGAAACCACATTTGACCAATAGAATTAGACTTACAAAATAATTCTCTTAGGATATTGGATGAATA
This sequence comes from Schistosoma turkestanicum, assembly GCA_944470395.2. Taxonomy (NCBI): domain Eukaryota; kingdom Metazoa; phylum Platyhelminthes; class Trematoda; order Strigeidida; family Schistosomatidae; genus Schistosoma; species Schistosoma turkestanicum. The sequence continues at coordinate 5,830,541 of OX103974.1, forward strand.
TCCTAACACAATCTTTTCACAATGTGAACATTTCTGCCCATTTCATATTTTAATTTAAGGTTAAATATAATGAAAACTAAAGTTGTAATCTAGGCCAAATCATCTCAACAGTCTTATACTGGCTACAATCAATCTCCCGATATTTCTACATATCAATGCAGTGTAAGATACTGAGAGAGAGTGAGTGAGTGAGTGAGTGAGTGAGAACTAGCTGAGTGATATTGTATATAACGGTTTTCTAACTAGTTCTTACTCATATATGCTGGCTTGCACGAAACTTGGATCAACCCTGAAAATTATTACGATTAGTTTCAACCATATAAAACAGTGGTATGGAATTTTTCGACCATAGCTGCTACCTTGATGGCGGTGGTCGGGCTTATCTGTGGTGATGACGCAATCGAGCTACATTAACTGAAACAAATGTCCCTTGAGATTCTTCCATGCCAGGCAAGTTGATTAGACAACAGTAACACTAAAGGCAGCAGCTTAAAATCTGAAGACGATGACGTACTGCTGACTGTAGGGATGTGACAGTAGCAAAGTTTTTCCCTCGTACAACCAGCATCTGCAACGATTCCGCCTTCTTACAACAGAAGGAAGGGAGTAGAAAATACCAACCCTAAAAATGTCACAGATTTCTATTTCCGGTGGCAATGCCTTTTAAAGAGCAGAGCTTACAAGTCCAAAACTTCCCATGAAAAGGCTGTGCGCGACCAACCTCAAGCAGTTATCGCTTGAGCTCTGTAGTCATGTTTTCAGGTCGCCAAGACCAACGCTATGACTTCCTTTTCAGATTTCCTTCGATGGTGTGGGAAACCGGAAAGTGATATCTGCCGTGATATACTTAACAGCGCATTAGATAGGGTTGCTCTGGAATTTTGGCTCCCTCTTACTAATGACTGCATTGGAATAGGATACATTGTGTTTGAACATTCCATAAGAAAAAACTGATACTCATTAGTAACTGGAGATTAGGAATCACAAATAGACAACAAGCACAGAAATAGTAATGTTGATATGCTTGCAGATATTACGGGTTCGTTTTACTCATTAAACGGAACG